>VSMD01038403.1:0-24377 GCA_008750895.1 Mirza zaza | reverse complement strand
TTGAGACAGAGTCTCACTTTATTGCCCAGGCTAGAGTGAGTGCCATGGCGTCAGCCTAGCTCACAGCAACCACAAACTCCTGGGCTCAAGCAATCCTGCTGCCTCAGCCTCCCAAGTAGCTGGGACTACAGGCATGTGCCACCATGCCCAGCTAATTTTTTCTATATATATATTAGTTGGCCAATTAATTTCTTTCTATTTATAGTAGAGATGGGGTCTCGCTCTTGCTCAGGCTGGTCTCGAACTCCTGAGCTCAAAGGATCCGCCCACCTCGGCCTCCCAGAGAGCTAGGATTACAGGCTTGAGCCACCGCGCCCGGCCTAATCTTTCTCTTTTTAAAAAGGCCTTTCCTGACCACCCTATCTAAAGCACATTCCTGTTATAATTTTCTATCTCAGAACTCTATTTCCTTCATAACACTGCAATCTGTAATTACATTGTCAATGTATTGTCTGTCTCCCTGAATAGAATTTAAGTTTCATCAGAGATCCTGTCTTTTTGTTCAGTATTGTTGTCTCTGTGTCTTGAACAGACACTGGGAAACGACACAGATTAGTCGTTAAGTAAATACATATTGAGTACCTGAAGGAAATTATTTAACCTCTCTCAGCTTTGGTTTTCTTAACTGTACAATGGAGATAATAATAATTATGATTATTGCAAGTATTATACAACACATATACAACACATATGAAGTGCCTGGCACATAATAGGCAAAAAAAAAAAAATCTTTATTTCTTCTTTTCTTTCTCATTAGTATCTAAACACTACTTACAATAACAGTCTTTTGTATTGATGCAAGAAATTCAAGAGTCTCCATTTGCTAATAGATATAGCTACCATTTATCTAGGATTTACTTTGTCAGACTCTATGCTAAAGGCTTTATGTGTATCATCTCATTTAATCCTCAGAACAACTTTCTGAAGTACGAACTATTATATTCCACTATTTTATTGGTAAACAGTCCAAGTAGGTGTATTGTCTATAGTCATACAGCTATTAAGTATCAGGGAAGGAACTCAGAATTCTTTCTAATTCCAATCTCAGGCTATTAACTACTATCTTCTCCACCTAATTTTTTTGTTTGCTAATTGTACATGCATCTACTTTTATCATCCCCTTATTGAGTGCTTATTGTTGGCCCAGCAATGAATACACAGGCTGAATTATCATACTCTTGGATAAAGACAAAGTTTAATTGAATGGTCAGGGTCTTATGGACATTTGTAACAGTTTTGTTGCACTAAACAGGTGTCTGTCTCTGAAATGTCATTTTACACTGCCTTTGTAGAGCTCAGACTACTCAGGCTAATAAACAAAAGTCTGCCCACAATTAGAAATGACTTTTAGTACTTTAATAATAGTTAACCTGGATTTTACCAATGCAACATGGTTGCCTATGTGTTTGGTCTGGCATTTCTCTTTCAAGAGAGTACTTCTTCTATAAATTATTTTAAATAGATTTTTATTTTTCTTCTTCTTCTTTTAAATTTAGAAATAGGGTCTTGTTTTGTCACCCAGGCTGGAGTACAGTGGCCTAATCATAGCTCATTGTAACTTTGAACTCCTCAAGGGATCCTCCCACCTCAGCCTCCTGAGTAGCTAAGACTACAGACTGGAGTCACCACACCTGACTAATATTTTTATTTTTATTTTTCATAGAGACAGGTTTTCACTATGTTGCCCAGGCTGGTCTTGAACCCCTGGGCTCAAGTGCTCCTCCTGTCTGGGCCTCCCAAAGTGCTGGGATTATAGGTGTGAGCTACCGTGCCAGGTGATTTTTATTTTTCTTAAAGTAAAACATAGACATCTTTTTTTAAGTTAAATAGTTCTAAAAGGCTTATAACAACAAAAAAGTATTTCTCTGCCTCATCCCACCCCACCCCAATGCCTCCAGACTTCCACCCCAGAAGCACTGCTTTCAACTCTTTTAGCTATTTTTTTCTAGCATTTACATGTTTCCATGTTTGTAAGGAATTTGTATATACTGTTACCTTTTGATTAATCAATTTTAAACATTATTTATTGAATTTTTATGGTAGATGAGGAATTAGTTCTCAAACTTGATCATCCTCTCCCTTCCCCATACACCCAATATTACAATTTTTTATTAAATTAACAATCTGTATTTAGGTTCTTCTTCTTTTCTCTCTCTCTCTCTCTCTGTATTTAGGTTCTTATGCCTATTTATAGCTGAACATTTCATTCTAGCGACTAGACTTGAAATTTTGCAATGATGTGCTTTGGCGTGCATTTATTTTCATCTATTGGGGTGAGCATTCAGTGAATCCTTTCAGTCTGACAAGTCATTTCCTTTAGTTCTGGGAAATGTTTTTGAATTATTCATTGAACATTTCACTCGTTTTCTCTTTTCTTTCTTTCTGGAACTCCTATATACAGATAGTAGATTTCTATCACACAGTGATTACTACTATTAATATTTTGATGTATTTCTAATTTTCTATATATTTTTAATAATTGAGATCATAATCGAATATTTAGTTTTGCATTCTTAATTTTTATTTAACATATTAACATAATTTAACATAACATTAACCATTCTTCTAAGACCTTAAAAATTCTTTATGAGTATCATTTTTATTTGTATGATATTTTAAGCTCTTGAGCAACACCTATGCTATTCTTTAGTAAACACTAGAGGAGTAAGTGACTTTAGCCATCTGTTTTCATAGCTGTCAGAATAATGTTAGGTTCTGTTACTGTATGTCTGTGGGTATAAAGAGAACAATAGTAAGCATGTTTGCATATGCTTATAACCTGAGGGAAAAACACAGTTCATGAACTGTTAATAAACTTGTTAAATATAGGCCAAAGAGGCCAGGCGCGGTGGCTCACGCCTGTAATCCTAGCACTCTGGGAGGCTGAGACGGGCAGACTGCTCGAGGTCAGGAGTTCAAAACCAGCCTGAACAAGAGCGAGACCCCGTCTTTACTATAAATAGAAACAAATTAATTTGCCAACTAATATATATAGAAAAAATTAGCCGGGCATGGTGGTGCATGCCTATAGTCCCAGTTACTTGGGAGGCTGAGGCAGCAGGATTGCTTGAGACCAGGAGTTTGAGGTTGCTGTGAGCTAGGCTGACGCCACGGCACTCACTCTAGCCTGGGCAATAAAGTGAGACTCTGTCTCAAAAAAAAAAAAGTCCAAAGATGCTTAGGTATAGAGTTTCAGCCAAATCCAGATTTTGGTTGTGATTTTTAGTATTCTGACAGTAGAATCTCAGTAGCAAAGACTAATTGGGAGAGAAAGGGAAGGAAGAGGTTTTCAGTTCACTTGCCTTTCATCAGTTTCTGGAACATGCCAGATTCTTTCTTGTTCCAAACCTTCGTGACTGATGTTTCCACTGTCTGAAGTTTTCCCTCACCTGTTCTCATGTCCTTCCTTAAGAAGGAGCAACAACTTAAATGTCACTTCCTCAGAGAGACCTTCCCCAACCACTCTATCTGAAGTAGCCCCTCAAACTCTCTCATAAAACTTCCTTTTTTCTATCTCCACATAGCAAAAGAAGATGTTAAAATTTTACTTTCTGTGCTTTTCTTTCTTTGCTAAACCTCAGGACCCTTCCCTAGAGACCAAAGGCATTAAGAGGAATTAGGGTCCTCATGGGAGGAATGCAAAAAGAAAAAAACAATATTTAGTGTTTGGAACTTTCAAACTAGCTTCTTAGGGAAGGCCCTGAGAGAAGCCCTAAGCAAGACAGCGATAGGGGGAGAAGAGGATGACTGCCCTTCCTTAGCTTTCAAACTTTAGGTGAGAAGCTCCTGGCTGGGACATTGGGTAGAGAGAGAAAGGAATGTGAGGGGAAGAAGCTGATGGAGGTCAGGGGCTGTGAAGAGAAAGAAAAGGAGGGAGGGGGAATCTGAGGAGAAGATCTGGTAGAAAGCTAGTCCATGAGATGGGCCACAGAAGTTGGCTTTCCTATGACACTGGCTATGCCAGCCAAACACTGACCCCTATGGTCTGAAATTTTGCTAAGTTCACACCTAAACTGTGCCATGTGCACACTCTTGTTGTCAAAACCCCAGGACAGCATAATGCCATTAATATGGTGAGATCCTTACTACCTCCCCGAACCCTGAAAGGCAGTAGTGATGATGGAGAGAAAGTCCCAGAACCGTTACTTGGGTAAAGCTGTACAACAGGAAAACCCACCCTGGCTACTCTAATATGATTTTAATCACATTATGAAATTATTTTATGTAACTATTAATTTACTTATTTATCTCCCTCACTATTTTGTAAATCCACAAGAATAGAAACCTGATTGCTCTTTTCTCTGGTGTATCCTGAACATTGAAAGCAAGTCCTGGGCCTATAATATTTGTTGAATGGATAAATTGAGTAGTCTTAATTGTGGAAAATATGAATTATAGATTTTATATTAATATTTCAGGTACTGTCCATAAAGTAACTCAAGCTTAACTTTAAGGACTAGCAAGTATGAGTCATTTAGGAAAACTCTTACAAATTTATAATTAATAAATCAGTCATCTATAAAGATTTTTAAAAATTCATGTGGCTTTTAGGTATTTTATTACCATAGTGCTGTACTTAAAACTGATATACATTTTAAAACTTCTTACTATGGAAAAATTCAAATATATACAAAAGCAAAGAAAATAGTATTATATAATAAAAATACGCTAGGCAAAATATGATTTTATAATTCTGAAGCCCAACAATGTCAGTAAATATTCTATGATTTGGGATAAAAGTATTTTGGAAAACGTGATTTTATTATTCCACAGCCAAACAATGTTAATAAATAAATACCCCAGGGCATCCATTATCCAGCTTCAACAATTATCAGTTCATGGCCATTACTGTTCTATGTATTTCCTCCTACCCCCTCATCTTCCACTAAATTATTCTGAATCAAATCTCAGCATCATATTATTTCCTCTCTCTCTTTTTTTTTTTTTTTTTTTGGAGACCAGGTCTCATTTTGTCAGTTGGGGTAGAGTGCAGTGGTGTCATCATAGTTCACTGCAACCTCAAACTCCTAAATCTCAAACTCCTGGGATCAAGAAATCTTCCTGTTTCTGTCTCCAAGTAGCTGGGACTACAGGTGCACACCACCACACCTGGCTAAGCTTTGTAGAGACAGGGTTTCACTACTTTGTTCAGGCTGGTCTGTAACTCCTGGCCTCAAGCAATCCTCCTACTTCTGCCATCCAAAGTGCTAGGATTACAAGTGTGAGCCATTGCACCTAGTCTATTTAATCTCTTAATATTTTGGTATATATCTCAAAGGACTGAAGAAAACCCCACACTCCCTAACATACTTAAAACATTAACATAATTATTTACTATCATCAAATATCTATCTAGTCAATGTTCCTACTTTCCTGGTTGTCTCATATATGTTCCTTTTTCACAATGGGTTTGTTCAAATGAGGATCCAAACAAGAACAAGAATCAAACATTTCATTTGGTTAATATATTTCTCTCTTTTTTCTGTTTTGTCTTTTTTGAAGATTATCTTTTTTTTGAAGATTTTATTGACATATTGCAAACAGAAAAGTAAACAAATGAAGTTCAATGAATTTTTAAAAACTGGGCACACCCATGTAAAACACACTCATTCTTCCTGTCAGCCACTGCCACCCAAGGGTAACTACTAACCTAAAGTCTAGCACTATAGATTAGTTTTATATAAAGGGATTCAATAGTATATACTCTTTTGGGTCTACCTTTTTTTTTTTTTTACCATCTGTGAGATTTATCCATATTTTTAACATAATTTCTATTTGTTCATTTTCATTACTGTACAATATTTCATTCTATGAATATTCCAGTTTCTTTTTCCTGTGTATTTTACTATTAATAGGCATTTGGATTATTTCTGGTTTGGAACTATTACTAATTGTGATACTATGAACATTCTAGTATATGTATTTTCATGGACATATGTTCACATTTTTGTTGGGTATATAGCTAGAAGTAGAATTGCTAGGTCATAGGGTTTGCATATCTGCAACTCTAATAGATACTACCAAACTGATTTCTGTGGTCTATCTATCTGCCTTTGTGTTAACATCATATTGTCTTAATAATCATTTTTAATATTTTATAGTATAAGTTTAACAGATTCTTCTCCAAGATTGGCTTGGCAGGTGTGGTGGTTCATGCCTATAATCCCAGCATTTTGGGAGGCTGAGGTGGGAAGATCACTTTAGGCCAAGAGTTCAAGATCAGCCTGGGCAACATAGTAAGACTCTCTCAAAAAATTTTTTTTTAATTAGCCATATGTAGTGATGCATGCCTGTAGTCCTAGCTACTGGGGAGGCTGAGGCAGGAAGATTGCTTCAGCCCAAGAGTTTGAGGTTACAGTGAGTCTGAGATTATAGTGAACTATGACTGTCCCACTGTATCCAGTGTGGGTGACAGAGCAAGACCCTGTCTTAAAAAAAGATTGGCCTGGATCTTTCTGTGCCTTTGCATTTTCATGTAAAATTTTATAAAATGTGTGTCATAGTTTGTCAATTCTAAGTCCTCTTTAATCTACAGATTTCTCTTTCTTCTTTTTTATTTTGCAATTTATTTGTCAAAGAAATTGAGTCAATTGTGCTGTAGTGTTCTATACATTCTAATTTTGCTGATTGCATTCTTATAATGTGATTTAGCATGTTTGTCCCATATATCTCTTATGTTTCCTGTAAATGGCAGTTACATTTAGAGGCTTGATCAGATTTAGCAAATATACATTTGACAAACATTTACTAAGCACTGTGCTTGCTGGCAGGTGGAATACAAAAATGACTAAGACATCATTCCTAATCTTTTGCTTCTTACAAATACAGAAGGTTAAGAGTCAAGTAAGTGTCTTTAGACTATGGTAATGATCAGGGAGTGATTATTTCCAATGCAGGTGAAGAATGGAAATGAGGGAAAGTTTTGTGAAGGCAATGACATTTCAGCTGGGCTTAGAAATTGCTAGAGCACTGGCAAGTTAGTATTGTCGTAAGCATCAATAGCTGTGACAACTGTGTGAACTGGAGTTAGTGGCAGGTGAGAATAGAAGTTGGAAATGTGGCATACTGAGTTGAGTGGTGACCCCAAAAAGTTATGTTCTAATCTCAGGAGCCTGTGAATGTTACATTATTTAGAAGAAGTGTCTTTGCAGATGTAATTAAGCTAAGGATGAGATGAGATCATCTTGGATTACCCAGCTGTGTCTTAAATCAGTGACAAATGTCCTTATAAGAGACAGAGGAGGAAAAGGCACATGAAGGAGAAGGTAATGTGAAGATGGAGGCAGAGATTGGATTTATGTGGCCATAAGCCAAGGAAGCTGGCAACTAACAGAAGCTGGAAGAGGCAAAGAATGGATTCTCACCCAGATCCTCTGTGGGGTATGTGGCCTTGCCAACACCTTAATTTTGAACTTCTGGCCTTTAGACTGTGACAGAATAAATTTGTTGTTTTAAGCCACTAAATTTGTGGTATTTGTTGTGGCAACCACAGGAAACTACTACAGGTGAGTTGGGTATAGAATGCAATATGGTGGAACTTTATCTTATATGGTACTAGGAATCAAATTATACATTTTTTAAATAAGTATGTTAGGCTTATGCAAGACTCTGGGGCAGTGGTAACTAGAAACACATCAGGAATGTCCTTTCTCTTTGGGAATTATCTTCCTCCCACTCCAGCCAAAACTATTATAAAACTGACTTTAAATTTTGGTTCATTATTAATTACATAGGAGTCCTTTCTCTTAGCTATTACCACAAAATTTTGAGCTGTTGGATTCAGAATTCAGATTTTCATTTTGAATATATATAACAAGATAATACATTAGCTTAGTTCAAAAGACATTATTTTCCTGAACATTACCAGTTAGAAAATAAGTGCCAATCTGCCACCACTGGGCTTCTTTTTCTTCCCCTTTAATATATACATATTTCAGGCCAGTCACGGTGGCTCACGCCTGTAATCCTAGCACTCTGAGAGGCTGAGGCGGGCAAATTGCTCAAGGTCAGGAGTTCAAAACCAGCCTGAGCAAGAGCGAGACCCCGTCTCTACTATAAATAGAAAGAAATTAATTGGCCAACTAATATATATAGAAAGAATTAGCCAGGCATGATGGTGCATGCCTGTAGTCCCAGTTACTCGGGAGGCTGAGGCAGTAGGATCGCTTGAGTCCAGGAGTTTGAGGTTGCTGTGAGCTAGGCTGATGCCACGGCACTCAGTCTAGCCTGGGCAATAAAGTGAGACTCTATCTCAAAAAATATATATACACACACACACACACACACACATACACACACATTTCTTTCAACTCATTAGGAACACCTGACTCAGCTCTATGGTAAACTTTATTCTATCTGGGGCAATGGAAGGGACTTAGAGCAGATAAACCAAAAAATAATTTATATTTGGCTTCATGTATAATACTCATATTTGAATATGTGTCTAATTTTCCCATCTGGGGCAAGGAATGATTTCAGTGCATTACTGTTTTCTGCTTCTAAACTAGTTCTCTAAGTGGTTTACACATCATACTGGTTTGTGTGAGCATGGTCAAGGTTATACCACAGATCTTCACATTGCCCACTTTTTCTCATCATTCTGGGCTCAGTTCAAATGCCACCTCTTCAAAGAGGTCTTTCCTGACCATCCCATTTAAAATAGTCCCCTACTATATTACTTTATGTTCCCTTATTCTGTTTTTTTCTTGATATCACTTATTTATTTCCTTGTTTATTGTCTGTTTTCTTCACACAGTTAGAATTTAAGCTCCATGAAGACAGAAACTTTTGTCTTTTTTGTCCACTGCTGTATCCCTAGCACCTTTCTAACAGCTAGTACTTAGAAGGTACTCAATAACTATTTGTCAAGTCAACAAATGAGTGTATGAAAGAATCACAGGTTTTGGAATCAGAAAGTCCTGGGTTTAAATTACAACTCTACTCTTTTTGTGCATTTTGTTGGTAAGTTACTTAATCTCTCTGAGTCACAGCTTTCTTATCTCTGGTAAGTGGGGAATATCCATTTCAGGGTGTGATTGTGCAGATTAATGAAGGATCTATGTACAATGCAAGACACAGAGTAGACTCTCAATATTGTTAGTTTCTTTTTTTCCACCTCCTCTGTATTGAGACTATATTAATATTATCCTTTCATATCTAGTACATACACTCCAACCAGAGGGAAATTTATCATGAAGCTAATGAAGTTTAAACTTCAGAGCCCCTCACTTGTACAGACCCTAACCTGGGAGTTATAGAGGGGCAGCCAGTTACACTTTGGAAGCATTTCTACATAAGCATTTCTAATAAATAGCCTAAAGAAATCTCAGAAGAAAGGGTCCCAAATCTCCAAGTCTTGAGTCATTTGTTGTGATTTATTTTCTCTACATTTTGTTGTTGTTTTTGTTTTAGATAGTGTCTGGCTCTATTGCCAGGGCTAGAGTGCAGTCACATCATCATAGCTCACTGCAACGTCAAACTCTTGGGCTAAAGCAATCCTTCTGCCTCAATCTCCTCAGAAACTGGGACTACAGGCACAGGCCACCAAGCCTGGCTAATATTTCTATTTTTGTAGAAATAGAGTTTTTTTTTTTTTTTGAGACAGAGTCTCACTTTGTTGTCCAGGCTAGAGTGAGTACCCTGGCATCAGCTTAGCTCACAGCGAGCTCAATCTTCTGGGCTCAAGCGATCCTACTGCCTCAGCCTCCCAAGTAGCTGGGACTACAGGCAAGCACCACCATGCCTGGCTAATTTTTTCTATATATATTAGTTGGCCGATTAATTTCTTTCTATTTATAGTAGAGACGGGGTCTCACTCTTGCTCAGGCTGGTTTTGAACTCCTGACCTTGAGCAATCCACCCCCCTCGGCCTCCCAGAGTGCTAGAATTATAGGCGTGAGCCACCGAGCCGGGCCCTGAAATAGGGTCTTGCTATGTTCCTCAGGCTGGTCTTGAACTCCTGGCCTTAAGTGATCCTCCTGCCTCGGCCTCCCAAAGTGCTGGGATTACAGGTGTGAGCCACTGTGCCAGGCCTCTAAATTAATTTTAATTTGATTGCTAATCTTATATTCATAATTTGCATTCTATTTCTTAAAGAGGTCTCCCAAATTGTATGTTTAAGGCCCTACAAAACAGAATCCACCCTTGACCCATATATAGATTACATTAATAAATGGAGCATAAATGTATTCAGAAATTCTGCATTAATACTCAGAGGAGCTGCTACAAGATGATCATCTAGTCTGTGTTGGGACTAGTAACTTAAAGGTTTTTATTTATTTATTTATTTATTTATTTTTTATTTATTTTTTATTTATTTATTTTTTTTGAGACAGAGTCTCACTTTATTGCCCAGGCTAGAGTGAGTGCCGTGGCGTCAGCCTAGCTCACAGCAACCTCAAACTCCTGGGCTCAAGCAATCCTGCTGCCTCAGCCTCCCAAGTAGCTGGGACTACAGGCATGCGCCACCATGCCCCGCTAATTTTTTCTATATATATTAGTTGGCCAATTAATATCTTTCTATTTATAGTAGAGATGGGGTCTCCTCTTGCTCAGGCTGGTCTCTAACTCCTGAGCTCAAAGGATCCGCCCACCTCGGCCTCCCAGAGAGCTAGGATTACAGGCTTGAGCCACCGCACCCGGCCGGTTTTTATTTTTTTAAATTATTTTTTAAAATTTTGTTTTTTTCCTACTTCCGAAAGCAGAAACTTAAAGGTTTTTAAAACTATGTATTTGCATATACCACCAGGAAGCTTGCAGTAATTAAAAACAATTATTTTCTTAATAGATTTTATTACCAGATTTTTTTTTAAGACAGTCATGCTCTGTTGCCCAGGCTAGAGTGCCATGCCATGGCGTGGTGTCAGTCTAGTTAGTAGCAATCTGAAACTCTTGGGCTTAAGCAACCCTCCTGCCTCGGCGTCCCAGAGTACTAGGATTACAAGTGTGAGCCACCATGCCCTGCCCTAACTTGCAGTAATTTTTACCTCAGTTTCCATCCAAAGGTTTACCTTTAGGTGAAACTGCATTGTAAAAAAAAAGTCTCTGGGTACCTGTTTGACAAAGCATCAACTTGGTTAAGGGATTCTACTACTGAATTCCCATTTGCATCAATAATAGAATTCAGGGCAGGTCAAAACTCCCGTGCTGATCAGTAGTGGGATTGCGCCTGTGAATAGCCACTGCACTTCAGCCTTGGCACCATAGGGAGACCCTGTCCCTAAAAAAAGAAAAAGAAAAATAGGATTCAGGGCATTGTTTTTGGCTGCAATCTTTGATCTGCCACTTGAGAAACCTAAAAATACTTAAGCTGGGAAGTCATCATCCCTAATCACAGTCTTCCTTAAAGACCCTGTAAAATGTATGTTCTGGCTCTGACTTTCCAACAACAATGAGGTTGTTCGTGGATGCAAAGCACGATAAAGCACCAAGGAGAAAATTCCTTGTCTTAGAAGTAATGACTGAAGTAGACTGACAATAGTAGTACTAGCACAGAGTAGTAGTTTCTACTCCGGATTTGAATGTCCACGAAAGCCTGTTTAGCTGTGGCCTGAATCATCTCCACCGTCCTCTTAAGAGTTGTTAGCTTTCCCAGTTTGGCAACTTCCCCCTGGGTCCTGGCCTCCCCGTGGCAGATGCCCAGTCCGAATCACTCCCAACCCCCACCCCAGCCAGGTCTCTGACGCGTGTTTGCCCTCGCGGTCCATGTCCCAACCGCGCTCTAGAGGGAGCCCGCGGGCCGCTCGCCCGCCGCAGATTCGTTTCTGTGAGGCAGCTGAAATCGCCGACCTTGTTTCAACACCTGCAGGGCCGAAGGCCCTAGCCAATAGGGGTACCTCAGAAAACATGGCTGTGTGTGCCCTCTCGGTGATCAAGAGCGCCACCCCACACACCCCACAGCCAGATACACCCGCCGCCCTCACGAGCGCGCCAGGGTGTGACTCAGCTGGGACCCTCCCTGCCTAGGAAAGACTGGTTACTGGGCCCCTGGGGTTCCCCAGACAACCCAGTCCCGCCCGCCGCCAGCTCAGGCCTGGGCCGCCCGCCGTCTCGCTGCCCCCTCCCTGTCCGGCTCCAGGCAAAACCCGGAGCGGCTACCTCTTGGGGGCTCCTGGGAGACGGCGCGGCGCGGCGGACTGGGCATGCGCAGTGCGCAGGGCCGGCTAGCTGCACAAGCAGGAAGCGTTCGCGGTGATCCCGGCGGCTGCGCTGGGGTATGCGGTACCGGCTAGCGTGGCTGCTGCATCCCGCACTGCCCAGCACCTTCCGTTCCGTCCTCGGCGCCCGCTTCCCGCCCCCGGAGCGCCTCTGTGGGTAAGCGGAGCGGAGCGCCCGGGCCCTCGGGGCCCGTAGGTCACGGTGGTTTGGCGCCAGGGTTGCAAAGTGGTGATTCAGCACTTAAAGCCGCCGCCGCCGCCCCTCACGCCGCCGGTCCCGCCGGCCTGGGGCCCGGACGGCCGCGCTAGCGCCGGGAAGCGCGGCTCGCCGGGCGGAAGCGAGGGTCCTGGCCCAGAGTGGGGGCGTCCCTCGGCCGGCGAGGGCAGACGGGGGCCGTGACCCGGGGTCACCTGGCGTGTGCCACAAGTGCGAGGGGCGCGGGTCACCTCGGCCTGCTCCCGGGGGCCGCGCTGTGCCGCGCCACTGTCGCAGAGTCTACCTGTGAGGGGCCGGGAGCCCGCCGCCGGCTCCCTTGCCACGGGGTGAAGGATTCGGGCGAGTCCTGGGAGACCGCTTCTCACCTTGCTCTCAGCCCTGTCCTTTCCTGTGGGCACTGAGCTTCCAGGACTGTGGAAATGCCCGCGTTGAGTATTGTAAAAGTTTGCCTGCCTCCGCTTGGTCGAGTAGATGAGTGTTGTGTTTCTTGTCGCAGGCATTTGGGAGCCGAAAGATAACTTGGGATCCTCCACAGCAGTTACCTTGTTTCACACCTGAGTCAGCTGAGGTTCAGAGAGATTGTGTGATTTCCCCACTGTTGCAGCGATTGTGGCAAAACCAAGATTAGGACGCAGGTTTTTTGCCGTTCGGTGGCGTGCTCCCTCCACTTTACCGCTGCTCTGCGTACTCGTATACTAGAAATTTGTACGAATTCGTATGCTAGTCTTGCAGTGAACGCTAAATACCGTTTACTGTGAATGCAGAGGAATTGGTAAAGATAGGCGGTGTGATCTTGCCCTACTTAGATACGTTATTTGAACCCCTCCTGGTTTTTGGTCAGTAATATCCAGGACCTGCTAAGTGCAGGGCACTGTGATAGACCCTTTGTGTACGTATGTGGTCTGCCTTCCAAGGAACTTTGAGGAATGATATAGTCAGCTAAAAGGGATGTGTTGAGGAGGGTCAGAAGATGGGCAGGAAGGGTGGTGTGCTTTAGGAGCACAGGTGGAGGAGCAGAAATAGAAGAGTGGGGCTAGGCTGGCCTTTGAAGGAATGGCAGAAGGGGTGGAGTGTGGCTACAGCGTGGGCGTAATCTGGCCTAAGTGTGCGAGCAGTTTGTGATGGGGAACAGTGAGCAGATTAGTCTGGTTGGAGCTTTAGAGAATTTCTCTGGGGGAATTATGAGGACACAAGGTCCTGTATTATAAGAGTAGGATAATGCTAGCCTGGGCCTTAAATTTTAGTTGGGATTTTTCCAGTGAATAGTAGATGGGGAGCCATTAAGAGTTTTTTAGCTAGATAGGGGGATGATCTGATGAAACTGGTAGTTTAGAAAATTAGTTTGGTGCTGTGTGCAGGATGTAAGGGAGTGGAGAGATACCTGAAGCAGAGAAACCTGTTGGGACTTAGTCTTTACTACCTATATTAGGATGGTAGCAATGGTACTAAAAAGGGCTAATGCAAATGAATCTGTGGAACTTGTTCTCCCTCCTTTATTTCCCACTACACCACAAAATCTGCTACAACAGGCAAAAGGATCCCTGAATTTAGAAAAGTCAGAGTGATGAGCATAGGCAGGATTCCTCCTTTTGCCCTCTTTTGGCTCAGACCATTTTTGTTCATTGATAGGTTAGACTTGTCCTCCGCATACAGAATTTTTTATTTTTAAAGAAAGCATCAGTTTTAATAGTTTAATACAATTAAGCGGTTTGTATGTTTTAATTACAGTTAGATTTTCTCTGTGTTCCCCACTCCCTCCAGCTCTTCACTGTGATTAAGTCCAAGGTGTAGGTTGACCAACAAGAGTTTCAAGATAAGGTTCTCCAAGAGGGAAGCCCTGGGGGATTCAGAGCTCAATCATCTAGAATGCTCTACCCTAAAAATGTTAAGGAAAATACGGGCCCAACTCAAGTGATCAGGGCATTGTTTTAGGAGAGAAAGTACTAACATCTGAAGCTACCACATATTCAGGAAGGTAATCAGTCTTGTGCATAGTAGGAAGAATGTGTTCACAGAGATGGCCACACTTTCCTCATGCTACTGTCTTGCTTAGATGCCACCAATGGTTCTGTACTGTTTCAAGATCAAGTCCAAACTTCTTGACCCAGCATTTAAACATCCTGTTGGCAGGCCCTAGTCTAACTTTTCAACCTGCCTTTCCTCTTCTCCAGTCAGACTTATCAGTATAAGGTCTCCTGTACATGACCTATTCATTCCCCATTTTGGAATGCCCTTTCTCTCTTTTCTTTCCTTTGTATGACTAAATTCATCCTTCTCTTTAGACTTTGTTTTACAAAGGTCAAACAGACTTGTTTTACAGGTCAAACAGTTATTGTTCCCTTTTCTGAACTTAATAATTTTGAAACATCTATTTGATATTTAACCATATACTGCCTCTTATTTTTTTTCCTTTTTTATATTTTTCAATTATGTTTTTTTTTCTGAGACATGGTCTTGTGCTGTCACCTGGGCTAGAGTGCAGTGGCGTGTTTATAGTTCACTTCAGCCTCAAACTCCTGGGCTCAAGCGATCCTCCTCCCTCAGCCTCCCAAGTAGCTAGGACTTCAGGTTGTGAACTGCTACCACACCTGGCAAACTTTTCTATTTTTTGTAGAGATGGGGTCTCACTCTTGTTCAGGTTGGAATTTTTTGTTAAATTTTAAAAAAGTTATTTTCTTTTTTTTTTACTTTATTTTAAATCTTTTTTCTCTCATCTTTATTTCTCTAATCCCACGACAGATTGTACTCTTTTAATTATTTAATATTATACATGCCAGAGTATATAGGACAAAGAAGAATAACAAAATAAATACCTGTGTACCCATCATCTAGTTTAGGAAATAAAACATTTCCAGTAATTTCGAAGACTTCTGTGCTCACCTCCCCAGTTGCAACTCTTTCCCTCCCTTGTAGAGGTACTGTTATCCTATATATGGATAATAATTTCCTTAGTTTTCTTTGTAGATTTATCACATCTGAATATATTCTTTAACAGTATATTGTTTAGTTTTGTCTGCTTTTGTCCTTTATGGAAATTTTTCCTCTCTGAGTTACTGTTTTTCATTTAACATTGCTTTTGAGACTCATTCATATAGACAGACGAGTTCACTGCTGAATGGCAGTCATACACAAATATGCCCATAATTATTTTTCTATTCTGTTGTTGATGGATATTTGGGTGGTTTATTTTTTTTCTTATCACCAATAATCCATAGTGTTGATGTGCCCAATACCCAATCTTTGGGTATCTTCTCTACCTACATGTGTTCATTTAGAGCTCTCATGCAGTCACATTGCTTTCAGTGCTATCTATATATAGTTTTTCCAACATGTAGTCATAAGCCACATGTGCCTATTTAAATTAGATTAACTGAAATTAACAATTCACTTCCTCAGTTGCCCTAGCCACATTTCAGTCCACATGTGGCTAGGGGCTATCATATGAGGCAGTGCAGATTTGAACATAACTGCCATCATGGAAATTCTGTAAGATAGGCACAATCTATATTTTGACAACTCCCAAATGTATGTCTCTAGCCAGAACCTCTCCCCTTAATTTCAGACTTAGGTAATAAACTTCCCACTCAACATTTTCCCTTATATGTTCAATATATATTTTAAACTAATCATGTCCAAAGTATACCTCAAGATCTTCTCCAAAACCACCACTTTCCTCATGTTCATCCCATTTCAGTTAATGTCTGTCTCTACTATTTGTTTAAGCTAATAACTTTGAGTCATCTTTGACTTCTTTCTTGTTCTTAGATCCGTCATGCAGTTAGCATGTAGATCCAGATTCTGACCACTTTTCACTATCTCCACTGCCACCACCGTGGTCCATATTACTCACTTATACCCAGATTAATAGCCTCTTAACCACTTTCTTTGCTTCTGCACTTGCCTCTCTACATATAATCTGTTCTTGTCGCCACTGGCAGCATGATTTTTTTGAAATCCAAGTTATGTCACATCTTTACTACCTAATGCTTAAAACTTTGCAGCTAATCCCCATTTTGCTCAGATTTAAAGACAAAGTCCTGACAGTGGCCAGAAAGGCCCTATGAGATCTGGCCTCTCTCCACCTCTCTGATCTTGTTTCCAAAATAATCACTCACTCCACTCCAGTTACACTGGTCTCCTTGCTTGACTCACTCTTGCCTCAGATCACTGGCACTATTCTCTCTCTGCTCAGAATACTGTTCTACCAGTGAGATCAGGGAGAGCTTCACAGAGAACATAGGATTTGAGAGTGTTTTTGAAGGAAATAAAAATTTGGATGAACAGCGAAGGGGAGTTGAGAGAATAATTTAGACAGAAGAAGTAGTATTAGCAAAGGTTCAGAAGTAGGAAAATTCACTATATAATCAAAGGGCAGTGAGATTTTATCCTATAGGAAGTAGAGTGCCTCAGATACTTTTTGAGCAATAGAATGACATATAAAAGCTGTGTTTTTGGACAACTAATCTGGCTGGTTTTGGAAGCACAGTTTGAAATGCAGGCAGAAATTGATGCAGGACAAGAAGTAGTACAAATGACAAGGAAAGGAGAGTGTCTGCAGGAGACGTGGGAAAGATTCAGCTGGCTTTAGTTACTGATTGAGTGAGAGGGAATGGAGGAGTCAAAGAAGCCTAGGTAAGGTCTTGAGCCTGAGTCACTTTGAGATTACTGCTGAGGTGACCCTAAACTAGGAGGGGCCACCAGGGTAGGAAAGACTCTTGTGGGGAGATTCAGCTGCAGGCTGTAAGAAGTTCAGCCAGTTGAGATATTTGTCCTGCCCGGTAGGTGGCTGGTTTTCCAAAGGCATGCCAAGAGAACAGGTTGGTTGGGTACAGTGGTGGGGCACAATGGCACAATCTTGTAGGCACTTTAGGGCTGGATGTTATTCTCAGGAAGTCATCCAACTTCCTGAGGATAGAGGACAAGACTGAGCAGTCCTAAGCACCCTGAAAGGAATGAAAATGATGATCTAGTTTGTAGGTTGGTAGCTCAGGGGAAGAGTTCAGTTAAAATATCAGAACCGGCCGGGCGCGGTGGCTCACGCCTGTAATCCTAGCACTCTGGGAGGCCGAGGCGGGAGGATCGCTCAAGGTCAGGAGTTCAAAACCAGCCTGAGCGAGACCCCGTCTCTACTATAAAAATAGAAAGAAATTAATTGGCCAACTAATATATATATATATATATAAAATTAGCCGGGCATGGTGGCGCATGCCTGTAGTCCCAGCTACTTGGGAGGCTGAGGCAGGAGGATCGCTTGAGCCCAGGAGTCTGAGGTTGCTGTGAGGTAGGCTGACGCCACGGCACTCACTCTAGCCTGGGCAACAAAGCAAGACTCTGTCTCAAGAAAAAAAAAAATATCAGAACCAGGTTGATGACTACTGAGCTGCTACTAGGGTTTTTTAAAAATTTTCTCTGCTTAAGGATAGGAAGTGGATCCAGAGCCTAGAACAAGATTGACTTGTGGTGGAATCTAAGTAGATTCAGCTGTAAGGCTCTCACTGCTGCTGATAATATTAACTGTAAAAGGTTTAATATAGGGGTGGGGAACCTTTTCATGTTGGAAGGGTGCATTAATTTAGCTGTAATCAAATAAGGCTACATTCCAGAAACTTCAATTAGATATACTTAAAAATGTTCATTATTTTGTAAAAATCTAACTATTATGTACTTAATAATTTCAAAAAATGAAAACAATTTGTTAATTTTAAAGTTAGTCAACCTTTTGACTTGGTTGCAGCATGGAGGTCCAGCAGTTTCAGTTGATCCTCTAGATGGATATCAGTCATTTGTGACCTTAAGGGCTTCCTGCTTTGGGTTAGGTAGATTTGCAGCAATTAAATGGTTGAAAACAAGAAAGCATTTTTCAGGCATGTTGCCGAAGGCATGGGTATTTTAGTGCATTTTTCCATATTTCAGCTGAATCTTGCTTACTGTCAAACAGTGACTTTAAAATGTCATCTACTGAGAGCTCAATCAATTCAACCTGTAGTTCTTTAGGTTGCCTTCGTGATATCTACTAGGTGAGCCCAAAATGCTAATTTGGGTGTGATGTCCTGATTCTCAAAGTCAGTGAACCTTTCATTTATTCTCCAATTAATAAGTCTATAACAGCTGTGTATTCTTCAAATGATTCTCATATATCAGGTGTCCTCAGACTACAGGCCACATGCGGGTGTTTTTGCTCGTTTGTTTTTTTTACTTCAAAGTAAGATATGTGCAGTGTGCATAGGAATTTGTTCATAGTTTTTTTTAAACTATAGTCCAGCCCTCTAACCGTCTGCAGGGCAGTGAACTGGCCCCCTGTTTAAAAAGTTTGAGGACCCTTGCCATATATCATCCTGCTCATCAACGACTTTTGCTAACTGGGGAAAATGTTCATCTTACATTTCCTTTTGAAGAAGAAGTATTTGAAAAAGGATAGCTTTTTTTGAAATGCTTGGATTTTTTTGCCACATATCATATATAGACTTAGTTTTATGTTGCAAAGAAATATTCAAGTCGTTTGATTTGACATGCTGCATTCGTATAGAAATCTTCTTTAAATAATTCACCTGGCTGATTCTGTTCTTCATACAATTTAACCATGTATTCTGGCAGAGATAAAATTTTGGCTAACAAATGTTCCTGCTGTAGCCAATGCACTTTAGAATGATAAAGCAAATCTACACTGAATACCTCAAGGTTCAGCTTCAACATGTTACCAAATTGACCATGCTGTGCTGCATTTGCAGGAATAGAGTTAACAATAGTTATAACTTGTTGCAAAGTGCCACTTAAAATAGTAGCTTTAGCACAGAGATTTTGCTGATGCAAGATACAGTGAAAAGAAATGAGAGCATATGGATCTGTTAATACCTTTTTTATCTGTGCAATAAACCCTTCATGTATTCCTGTCATGGAAGGTGCACCATCTATAGACTCACTAAATTTACCAAATTCAGTCCAACTTCATGACAGGACTGTTTATATTTCAGGACAGATAGGCATGGACCTGTCAAGTGGACAGCTTGTGCCAGGAGGGGTAGCAGCAGAAGTTAAACAAGCTCTTAAAAACATGAGTGAAATTCTGAAAGCTACAGGCTGTGACTTCACTAATGTGGTAAAAACAACTGTTTTGCTGGCTGACATAAATGACTTAGATACTATCAATGACATCTACAAACAGTATTTCAAGAGTAATTTTCTTGCAAGAGCTGCTTACCAGGTTGCTGCTTTGCCCAAAGGAGGCAGAATTGAAATTGAAGCAGTAGCTGTTCCAAGGACTTTTCACAACAGCATCACTATAAGTGGGCCTAGTGTTTAGTTAGGAATTTTTAATATCTTAATTTTTGCAGTTGATGTAACATCTTAATTAACCTCTTTTACAATTGATGAAAGCATAAGCTTGACTAAAATATCTGAAGTTATGGAAATACCGTATAATAAAGGTAGTCGAACATGAATTAAAAATTAGATGATGAATACAGCTGCTGGTGTACGTTACACTTATGTACACCCATATGACTGAATGTAGGAAAGAGATACTCATTACATAGTTTACTCAAATAAATAAAAGTAAAGGGAAATAACAGGAAAGATGAGTTATTGTTTCTGGGAAATAATCAAAAGCACACCTAATCATGGCCGGGCGCGGTGGCTCACGCCTGTAATCCTAGCTCTCTGGGAGGCCGAGGTGGGCAGATCGTTTGAGCTCAGGAGTTCGAGACCAGCCTGAGCAAGAGCGAGACCCCATCTCTACTATAAATAGAAAGAAATTAATTGGCCAACTAAAATATATATAGAAAAAATTAGCCGGGCATGGTGGCGCATGCCTGTAGTCCCAGCTACTTGGGAGGCTGAGGCAGCAGGATTGCTTGAGCCCAGGAGTTTGAGGTTGCTGTGAGCTAGGCTGACGCCACGGCACTCACTCTAGCCTGGGCAATAAAGTGAAACTCTGTCTCAAAAAAAAAAAAAAAAGACACACCTAATCAAATTTATGATGTGAAAAATTTAGTTCTCATGTTAGATTTGCGATTCTACTTTTAGTTAAGTAAAATTAAAGTATTTAAATATGAATGGTAGAGGTCTAGGTTAGAGAAGGTAGTGGACCAAAATTTTATATAGATAATATTTTTCTAATGAAAATAAAAAAATAAAAAATATTTAAAAAATAAAAATAAAACTGTGGTGAGTCAGTAATATCAGTTGATTCATCTAAAGCGATTGAATAATATATATTTTCCTTTTGAAGTAGTGCATGAAGTTGTTTTGTTCAGTTGAAGGCAGTTATGATTCTCCTTGAAGAAGGCAGTTTATACTTTGAAACATTATTGAAGTCTAAGCATCCGTTGCATCCAATGCATTCTTTCACAGTTTCTACATCACTGAATGGCTTCACTTTTTTCCCAAGTATATAAGCTACTTTAAAAGTTGCTTTCAGTGGCGTTATTTCCAGGTCTTATTGATGCTTGAAAGAATTGTCTTTGCTTTTGCTTTTTATCTTTTTATTTCTGCAATACAATCTTTTGCGCCTCTCCCTCTAATTTAAAATATTTGTGGTCCTTATGAGTGTAATGATGCTGATGAGCATTGAGTTTCTTTAATATTGATATTGCAGTATCACAAAACAAGCAAATTGTCTTATCCTTAGCAGAAACAAGATCATATTGCAATTTCCAGTCTTCATTAAAAATCTGTTTTCTTCCTTCAGCATTCTCTTGGTCTTCTTTGACGTGACGGGCTATTAAGCAGATAGCATTAAGAAATACTGTCAAGCTGTGCAACTATTCACAAATTCTAGTTCAAACAGAAACCCAATATTGTTAAAAGCTAATAACAGGCTGGTACACTCGACCCCCATAAACTCTGTCCAACCAGCCTCCTGTAGTAGTGGCACCAGTCAGACGGGGGAGTTAGAACTAAGCTCTGAGCATAGCAGCCATCGATTTAGCCCTTATGACTTACTAATCTTCTAATTGTGCTGGTCAATCTGTGGAACGATTATTTTGTTGATACTTATTTTATTATTTGGTATTTTAAATACATTCATTTTAAAAATAAAAATATAAAAGACAAAAATGTATTAATAAAAATAAAAAGATTGTTTTGTAAGATTTGAATTAAGTCAAAAGGCCACATTTAAGGACCTAGAAGGCCACATGTGGCTTTAAGGCCACAGGTTTCCCCACCCCTGGCTTAGTAGCTGATATTTATCAAATGCCTGATATATGTTATATGTTATATTAGGAGCTTTCCATGTGTTGTCTTGTTTATAGGAACAAAAATTCTGTAAGAAAATGTTATTGTTGTTATCTTTTTTTTTCTTTCAGATGAGACTGAGGCTCAAAGAGGTTAACTTGATCAAGGATACACAGCTAGTAAGTGGCTTAGCTAGATGTGAATTCATCTGGGCTTACTCAAGAACCTTAAGGGTTGGCCATTATATTATCTACCTCCCTAGAGATAGCTTGGCATCTCTAGTAGAGTTGAGGAAGTCAGAACACGGAGATAGTTTTGGAAAGAAAATACATAGTAGATGATGAGTTGGGGATATTGAGTCTTAGGTGATTACTGGATAGCCAAGGAGAGATTTGCGGGAAGTATTTGAAATATATATGACTGGAACTTGGTAAAAAGATCTGAGCTGATTTCCTAGATCTCAGTATAGAGTTGAAGACATGGATGGAAATACAGAAAATATGTACAGATGCAAGGGATCCACAACCCTGAGGAATGCTGACATTTAAAGATAAGGAGGGAAGAGTTAGAGAGGCAGAAGATGATATCAGAAGTGAAATGGCCAGAGATGTCTTGCTGGAGAGGTTTTCAGGAGAATGGGATCTTGAGAAAAGACAAAAGACCAGTGGAAATCTGCAAATAAAGGGGAGGGGACAAAAGCCAGATTTCATGGGGCCCTACAGAGTGATTTTGAAAAAATGAAGTATTGAATTTGGAGAAATCAGATGGTAGCTGGGGAAGAGCAGGCTTAAAAAAAAGCATAGTGGAAGAGAAATGTACCTAGAGAAGGGTCCCAAAAAGTAAAGAGAGTAGATATGTGAGGATATGGGTGAAGAGGTTAGCATTGGAAAAATAAAGAGTTACCAGGGTAGGTTTTGATTTAGTAGGAGCAGTTGCTTATAAAGAATTAGAAAAGGTAAATGACCTTTACCTTTGGGGCCTCACTATGAGCCTCAGTTTCCTTATTTGGAGAAAGGACCTTTCTAGTTCTAAGTTCTGCCATTTTCCTCCATGCTTTTACACCAGCAGCAGCTGGACTTTTAGGAATGCTACCAAGACCCAGTAGGGATTCTGGGTCCCCAATTCAATTCCCATTAAGACTCTTTACCCAACTTTACAGGCTATTTATCTTAAAACATGTGGAGTTATCTTTGGGCCAGTAGCTCTGAAGGAGCAAGAGTCCTCTTATAATGGTATCTCTGGCACATTGCACAGTGCTTGGCAAATGGGTTCAGTAAGTATTTCTTGGATGAATTTGTCCATGGCCATGGACTTCTGGAAGTAAGGAGCCCTAGCCATAAACATGATTCAATTTTGGTATACAATTTGCCATTTCCATATTCTAAATGTTATTGTAGCCAGTAATTAATATTTGGGTGTGTGTTTCTCTTTATTTTTAAGTGAGCCCTTCTTGTCCAGAATGTGTTTCTTCTTATAAAAAACTTAGAGGCCACATGTGGTGGCTCATGCCTATAATCCCAGCACTTTGGGAGGCTGAGGTAGGAGGATTATTTGAGGCCAACAGTTCAAAACCAGCCAGGGCAACATAGTGAGACTCCTTTTCTACAAAGATTTAAAGAATTGGCCAAGTGTGGTGGCATGCACCTGTAGTCCTAGCTACTTTGGAGGCTGAGCCAGGTGGATCACTTGAACCTGGGAGTTCAGGGTTACAGTGAGCTATGATTGCGCCACTGCCCTCCAGCATAGGCAACAGAGCGAGACCTGTCTCTCAAAAAAAAGAAAAGAAAGGAAATTAGTAATTGGAGTATATTTTCAAGGGTTTTTGCAATTCGGAGATGTTCGTGGGAATTAAGTTGGTTTGAAAAGGGGTGGGACAGGCCGGGTGCGGTGGCTCACGCCTGTAATCCTAGCTCTCTGGGAGGCCGAGGTGGGCGGATCATTTGAGCTCAGGAGTTCGAGACCAGCCTGAGCAAGAGAGAGACCCCATCTCTACTATAAACAGAAAGAAATTAATTGGCCAACTGATATATATAGAAAACATTAGCCGAGCATGGTGGCACATGCCTGTAGTCCCAGCTACTTGGGAGGCTGAGGCAGCAGGATTGCTTGAGCCCAGGAGTTTGAGGTTGCTGTGAGCTAGGCTGACGCCACGGCACTCACTCTAGCCTGGGCAATAAAGTGAGACTCTGTCTCAAAAAAAAAAAAAAAAAATAATAATAATAATAATAATAAATGCAGAGTTTTATGAGTCAAAGACTACTAAAAGGTTTAAAGCAAAAAACAGCAGTTCTCTGCTCTTACCTGTTCCCCCCAGGCAACTCCATTTAACTCTTTATTTTGAAATTTATCTTAATTTTCCAAATAACATGTTATATTGTTATTTCTTAATTTCTCAATTTTAGAAGTTATCTGCTGATTTGTTTCTATGGTAGGTAAAAATTGAACTCTTTCTTTATCTTTCTTTATTTCTCCATCTTGCCAAAATCAGATTTTTGTTGTTGTTGTTTTTGAGACAGAGTCTCACTTTGTTGCCCAGGCTAGAGTGAGTGCCATGGCATCACCCTAGCTCACAGCAACCTCAAACTCCTGGGCTCAAGCAATCCT
Organism: Mirza zaza; assembly: GCA_008750895.1. Lineage (NCBI taxonomy): Eukaryota > Metazoa > Chordata > Mammalia > Primates > Cheirogaleidae > Mirza > Mirza zaza. Next base: position 227 of record VSMD01038403.1, on the reverse strand, counting down.
GCTGCTTCAGCCTCCCTAGTAGTTGGGACTACAGGCACACGCCACCATGCCTGGCTAATTTTTTCTGTGTATATTAGTTGGCCAATTAATTTCTTTCTATTTATAGCAGAGACGGGTCTTGCTCGGGTTGGTTTTGAACTCCTGAGCTCAACGATCCGCCCTCCTCGGCCCCCCAGAGAGTTAGGATTATAGGCATGAGCCACAGGCCCGGCTGTTTTTTTTTTTTT
>VSMD01038390.1:0-33086 GCA_008750895.1 Mirza zaza | reverse complement strand
CGGGGGCTCACTCCGTCGCCCAGGCTGGAGTGTAGCAGTCACGGCTCACTGCAGCCTCAGACTCCCGGGCTCAAGCGATCCTCCCGCCTCAGCCTCCCCAAGTGCTGGGGTTATAGGTGTGAGCCACCGTGCGCCTGGCCAGCGAGTTTTAAATATACACGTTCCTAGCTCTGATGGATACAGGACTGTAAAAGACAAAAGATGCCCCAGTAGCAGTGAACGATCCCAGCGCCAAGACTGTGGCTTCTGAATCCCAGTCCTCACACAAATAACTGGCTCCAGGGTGGGCAACAGAAAGCACGAGATGAGCCTGGGATCTGTCGCTAAGCGAGACAGTAAGAAAAATTTTTTTTCAAAAAAGCAGAAACAAAAAAACTCTACAGTGACAGTAAATAAACCATAGCAATAAAGGAAGAAATAAAATAAATTGGTGGGGAAATGGGGAGAGCCCATCCCACAGAAGACGGCTGACCAATCGACAGAGCTGCAGGTTCAGAAATGACCTCATATGCAACTCTCCAAGCAAGAAACGGCTCAGGCGAGAATCGCCAATAAATACCGTGTTTCCCCGAGTATAAGACAGGGTCTTATATTTATTTTTCCTCAAGTAGACACCCGAGGGCTTATTTTCAGGGCATGTGTTGTTGTCCCCTCAAAGCCTCAGCTTGCAGCACGCACAGGATGGCCGGGACCCGACGGGGGAGCCGACCTTGTTGGTGGGGCTGCCCTCTCCTTCCCGGTCACCTCTGGGATGGCAGCTGTCCCGATGGGGCGGACGAGAAGGGCTGCCCGTCGTCTTTCCCGCTCCGCGACGACATGCACGGGCTGTGCAGATGCGCTGCGCAGCCACGCCTGTCGCTAGGGCTTATTGTCGGGGTGGGGCTTCTACTGCGCACATGCTTACAAATCCTGCCAGGGCTTATTTTATGGGAAGGTCTTATTTTCGGGGAAACACGGTACTATACAAGGGTGAAAAGTCGGTGACGCGAAAGACGTTTACACGGCCTCTTGTCACGAGGGGAACAGCGGCTTCGTCTGGCAGAGCCGACCGCAGCCAGATCCTCTGTGGCGCCCTCAGCAATACAGAGCCCGGTGGGATGGCACGACTCCAGACGGGGAGCGCTGGGAGGGACACGCCGCTGCCCTGCGCGATAGATCGCGGCGGACGCACAACCTGCCCCGCCGTGAGACGGAAGCTGACAAGCCCACGGGCGCTGCTGCAAGCAACTCAACCACGTGGTTGGAAAGAGACTGAGAAACTCCTGTACGCACGGAGACCGAAGAGAACAGCCACGAAACGGACCGCGAGGCTCCGATCGCACACCTGGTCAGGAAAACAATGTTGCCATAGAAACACGGAGTTGGGACGACGGGGAAGTGTAAAAGCAGACTGCAGACCACAGGATGGTGCCGCGCGGAGATAAAACATCTCGAATTTCAAACTCTGCGCTGTGCCTATGCAGGAGAACGTCCTGGTCTGTAAGGAAAGCTCAGTGTTTTGGTGTGAAGCGGCACAAGACCTGCAACTTACTCTCCGATAGTTGAGGGGAAAACCTACATGTGTACACAGGAAAAGAACGAAAAAGCAAACGTGGCAAATTCCCGCCGATCAGTGAATCCGCGTGATGGGTGTACAGGGGCTCTTTGTACCCGTCTCGCAACTTTTGTACCCGTCTCTGAAAGTTTGAAATGATTTCAGAGCAAACTGAGTTTTCGCATTTTTTTATGAGCATATACGGGGGAACATCACAATGATCTCGAGGTGAGAAAAGGCTTCTCTACATAGGACGCAAAACCTGCTATTAATAAAACAATCGATAAACGTCACTTCGTCAAAACCGTGTCAAGAAAATGAAACGTTGCGCCGCGGGAAAAGGCATTCACAACACGTCTGACAACACGTCACAACACGTCTGACACCGACTCGCGGTATAGTGTGCAAAATGTCGAGAAAAGGACAGAAAACTCACTGTGGGTAAGGCGGGGCGCCAAAGGCACTTCACAAAGGAGGACGCCCAAGGGCTCATGAGCTACTACAAAAGGTGCTCGGCAGCGTCACGCGTCACCAAAATTCAAGTCAATGTCACTGAGACTCAAGACAGTGAACTGCCCATCAGTGGAACAGTCACAGTGTCTCTGATCTATCAAAAAGTTAATAGACACGTTGGCCGGGCGTGGTGGCTCACGCCTGTAATCCTAGCACTCCAGGAGGCTGAGGCAGGAGGATCGTTTGAGCTCAGGAGTTCGAAGCCAGCCTGAGCAAGAGAGAGACTCTGTTTTTCAGGGGATGTGTTATTGTTTATCTCTACTAAAAAAATAGAAAGAAATTAGCTGGACAACTAAAAATATGTAGAAAAAGTTAGCCAGGCATGGTGGTGCACACCTATAGTCCCAGCCGCTCAGGAGGCTGAGGCAGGAGGATCGCTTGAGCCCAGGAGTTTGAGGTTGCTGTGAGCTAGGCTGACGCCACGGCACCCTAGCCCAGGCAACAGAGCGAGATTCTGTCTCAAAAAAAAAAAAAAAATAGACACATGAAGAAGCACAAAAGGTGATCCTGAGCGGAAAAATCTGTCAATAGAAACAAACCAAGAAATGACCAAAGGACGCAGCAGCTGACAAACTTTACACTGGGTGCTACACATACATTGAGTGCGTTATGCACAAAACCGGAACTCAAGGAGGACAGACGTGGAAACACAAAAAACAAAGGAACTGCGGACCAGAAAGCCCGTGAACGCGAAGAAATCACAGTAGAATTTATTCAATCTGAAGCCCAGATTGGAACCAGGCAGCTGAGTGATGAGCGATCAGAGCCTCCCCGGCAACATAGAGTTTAACTGGGGGAGGGGCACAAAAATATTTGAAGCAGCGATGGTAAAAAACATCCCCAAATTTGGTTTTTGAAAAAGTATGAATGCACGTGTCCAGAAAGCTCAGCGAACCCTAAAGCACAATAAACACAAAGAAAACAAAAGCATGTGATAATCCAGTTGCCGAAAACCAGGGACAAGAGCCCCTGAGAAGAAGACACAACAGACATGGAGACACAGATGAGAAAGGCTGTGGTTTCCCGGGCAACCTGGAAGACAAGCATGCGGCGTCTTTAAAGTGCTGAAAGCAAAAAGGAACCGTCAACCTAGAATTCTATACCCAGCAAAACTATCCTTCAAAAATGAAAGCGAGGATAAATTATTCAAGGTACGCTGATGGCTTCTATCCTAAATAAAAGTATACCTCAAAAAGGCAGGATTTTTTTTTTTTTTTTGAGACAGGGTCTCACTTTGTTGCCCAGGCTAGAGTGCCGTGGCATCATCATAGCTCACTGCAGCCTCCAACTCCTAGGCTCAAGTAATTCTTCTGCCTGAGCCTCCCAAGTAGCTGAGATCACAGGCATGCACCACCATGCCCACTAATTTTCTTATTTTTAGTAGAGACGGGTCTTGCTCTTGCTCAGGCTGGTCTCGAACTCTTGGCCTCGAGCAATCCTCCCTCCTTGACCTCCCAGGGTGCTAGCATTAATGGCATGAGCCACCAAACCCAGCCTAATTTTTCTATTTTCTTGTAGAGGCGGGATCTCACTATGTTGTCCAGGCTGGTCTCAAACTCCTGGCCTCAAGTGATCCTCCCAACTTGGCCTCCCAAAGTACTAGGGTTATAGGAGTGAGCTACTGCCCTTGGCCTGTAAGCCAGTAGTTTTTTAAAGGCGACACAAAGACATTTTTTTATAATTTTTCAGAATTCACCACTTAGTGTAACACTAGGACTACAGGAAATGTTAAAGGAAATTCTCAGGCAGAAGGAAACTGACCACAGATAGAAACTCCAATCTAGGCCGGGCGCGGTGGCTCACGCCTGTAATCCTAGCTCTCTGGGAGGCCGAGGCGGGCGGATCGTTTGAGTTCAGGAGTTCGAGACCAGCCTGAGCAAGACCGAGACCCCGTCTCTACTGTAAATAGAAAGAAATTAATTGGCCAACTAATATATATAGAAAAAATTAGCCGGGCATGGTGGCGCATGCCTGTAGTCCCAGCTACTTGGGAGGCTGAGGCAGGAGGATCGCTTGAGCCCAGGAGTCTGAGGTTGCTGTGAGCGAGGCTGACGCCACGGCACTCACTGTAGACCGGGCAACAGAGTGAGACCCTGTCTCAAAAAAAGAAAAAAAAAAAGAAAGAAAAGAAACTCCAATCTACACAAAGTGTGGGGAGCTGGGTAAGGTCAGTATGTGGGGTAAACACGTATTTTGGTTTTTTTCATTTTAAAAATTTCTTTAAACAAAAATTGAATTGGACCCCCACATGAAAAAACCCAACCCATACATCCCACTTTGGTATAATTTGAGTTTTTCCCACCAAAATTCATGCTGAAATTTGACCCCCAATGTGGAGGTGTTAGGTCATGGGGTGGATTTCTAATTCCTGTCTTGGTGTCCTTCTCCCTCTCTGGATTGGTTCTCTAGGGAATGTTTCCTCACCAGTGGGTTGTTACAAAGCCAGGATGCCCCCGGGTTTTGCCTCCTGGCAAGTGTCCACTTCCGTGTTCACCTTCTCCACCATGCGGACACGGCCCACAGTGCTCACCGGCGGCTGAGCAGGTGCTGCTCCTGCACAACCGTGAGCTCAGTAAACCTCTCTTCTTCCTACATCACCCAGCCTCACGCACTCTGTTCTAGCCACCAAACGGACCGAGACACACCCTATACAAAAGTTAACTCGAAATGGGCCGTGGACCTAACTATTAAACACAAACCCACAAATAAGCAGATATGCAGATGGCAGATAAAGACATGAAAGATGTTCAACATCGTTAGATCCTAGCAAAGTATGAATTAAAACCGCAATGAATACATGCGGTGCTTGTTTTTCTATTCTTGAGATACTTCACTTAGTAGACTGGGAGGAGGGGATGGGTATATACAAACACAACGAGTGAGATGTGCAACGTTTGGGGGATGGTCACGCTTGAAGCTCTGTCTTGAGGGGGCAGGGGAGGCAAGGGCAATATACGTAACCTTAACATTTGTACCCCCATAATATGCTGAAATTAAAAAAAAGAAAGAAAGAAAAAATAATAAAAATTTGTTTAAAAGTACAACAGCAAAAAAACAAAAAAAAAAATCGCAATAAAATATCACTTCAGACCCACTGCAATGGCTGCAAGAAAAAAAACACAGGAACTGTTGAGAACAGGGACGCTGCTGGTTGCAGCATGAAAAGACAGCATTGCTCAGACTCTGGGAAAGGGCTCGAGTGGTTTCCGTAAAGTCAGACGCACGCTCGCCGCACGGCCTACGACCCCACCCCTGGGTAACTTACCCAGTGGAAATGAAAACTTACCTGCACACAGAAAGACACCTGCAAATGTTTATATTGCAGCCGCTGCATGCACGATTACTAAAAACCTAACGTCCTTTAACCGGCAAGAGAGTTTACAAACTGCGGCACAGCCACATGGAGGAATACCACGTGCTCGGCAACGAGAAAGAACGAGACGCTAACACGCACGGCAGCGCCAATGGGCCTGGAAGGCGTTCTGAGTCCACAGGCATGTTCTGCCCACAATCCGCCCACATGACAGCAGCAGATGAGTGGTCCCCAGGCACCCGGCAGGGACGAGAAATGACCTCGAGGGGCAGGTCGGGTTCTGGGTGATGAGCGGTTCTGCATCTTTTTTTTTTGAGACAGAGTCTCACTCTGTTGCCCAGGCTAGAGTGAGTGCGGTGGCGTCAGCCTAGCTCACAGCAACCTCAAACTCCTGGGCTCAAGCGATCCTCCTGCCTCAGCCTCCTGAGCAGCTGGGACTACAGGCATGCGCCACCATGCCCGGCTCATTTTTTCTATATATTTTTAGTTAGCCAATTAATTCCTTTCTATTTTTAGTAGAAGATGGGGTCTCGCTCTTGCTCAGGCTGGTCTCAAACACCTGAGCTCAAATGATCCTCCTGCCTCGGCCTCCCAGAGCGCTCCCAGGCGTGAGCCACCATGCCCAGTCCAGTTCTGCAACTCGATGGTGGAGCTGTTTACATGGCTCCTAGTCCCATTTGTGTGAGCTAAGAAACCCGCACCAACGGGTACCTGTCAGTGCAGGTGAATGTTAGATGACCAAACGTGGAAAAAAGACAACTGACTGTTCATGGTGAAATAGTAACGTATTACAAGGCTCACAGCGTATGGAGATGTAAAACATGAAGGAACATGAAAACACACCATTCCAAGAGCCCTGCGTGGCACACATGGGCTCTGGCAGGTTGAGGAAGCCACAAACTGTAGGGCAACTGCCGAGCAGCTCGTGGGAGGCAGGAATGACTAACTGGTAAGTTCATAGCAGAGCTGAAAAGCAACACTAGAAAGCACTCGATAGGCCGGGCGAGGTGGCTCACACCTGTAATCCCAGCACTCTGGGAGGCCGAGGCAGGCAGATTGCTCAAGGTCAGGAGTTTGAAACCAGCCTGAGCAAGAGCGAGACCCTCATCTCTACTAAAAATAGAAGGAAATCAATTGGCCAGCTAAAAATATATGGAAAAAATTGGCTGGGCATGGTGGCGCATGCCTGTAGTCTCAGCTACTTGGGAGGCTGAGGCAGGAGGATCGCTTGAGCCCAGGAGTTGGAGGTTGCTGTGAGCTAGGCTGACGCCACAGCACTCTAGCCTGGGCAACAGAGTGAGCCTCCATCTAAAAAAAAAAAAAAAAAGAAAGGGAACATCTGAGTAGTTCTGTGTCTAAAGTCAACTGTGATTTGTAAGAATACCGGTAATTACAGCAAATCGGTAATTAAAAACCTTCTCATAATTAACAACAGCAACATACTCCAGGCCCAAGTGGCTTCATTGGTAAAATAGTTCTATCAAACACTTAGGAAACATCATCAAACTTACACAAACTCTTTCGGAAAGTGACAGAAGGAGCCCAAGGCGCGCTACCCTGATGCCAAAACCAGACCAGGACACTGCAGAGGTATAGACCAACAACCTTTGTGAGCAGAGACACAAAATTCCTTGACAAAATATTAGCAAACTGAATCCAGCAACTCGTATACGACATAAACGCCATAAAACAAAATGACCAAGCGAGGCTTATCCCCAGGAATGCAAGGGCGGTTCAACCTTTGGACTGTAACTGACCGATAGCCTTTATTAATGAAATTAAGGAGAAACCCACATAGTCACTTGGACAGACGGAAACTTCCACAAACCGATAAAGGCGTCTACGCAAAACCCACAGCTTACGTAGTCCTTACAATAAGCGACTCAACGCTTCTCTGACACTGAGAACGTGGTAGAAAGTTCTGTCTGCTTCGCCGGTCTCCACTCCGGCCTGGGTGCAGAGAGCCGCACAGACCGGGCAGAAAGCAGCAAAACTGTCTTTATTCATAAGCAATGTGGTTCGTGTAGAAAATTCCAAGGAGTTTACAGAAAGCTACTAGAACGAATCACCAAGTGCAGCACGGTGGCAGAACACAAGGTCAATGCACGAAAAAATCAATTTAGACCGGGCGCAGGCGGCTCACGCCTGTCATCCTAGCACTCTGGGAGGCTGAGGCGGGAGGATCGCTCAACGAACCAGCCTGAGCAAGAGCGAGACCCTGTCTCTACTAAGAATAGAAATAAATTAATTGGCCTAAGGTCAGGGGTTCGAAACCAGCCTGAGCATGAGCGAGACCCCATCTCTACTAAAAATAGAAAGAAATTAATTGGCCAGCTAAAAATATATAGAAAAAAAGTTAGCCGGGCATGGTGGCGCATGCCTGTAGTCCCAGCTACTCGGGAGGCTGAGGCAGCAGGATTGCTTGAGCCCAGGAGTTTGAGGTTGCTGTGAGCTAGGCTGATGCCACGGCACTCACTCTAGCCTGGGCGACGGAGTGAGACTCTGTCTCAAAAAAAAAAAACAATCAATTTATTCCTACATACTAGTGACAAACAGCTGGAAAATGAAATGATAAACAATATAATTCACAAAGGCACCAGATTAAACAAAATATGGGAAAGAAAATACATGTACAAAAAAATATAATGCCAGAAATTCCACTCCTAGATACGCAGCCAAACATACGATAACATGTCAGCCAAGCATATGATAACATGTCTGACAAAGCTGGCACGCCAATGTTCATAGCTGCGTTGTTCATGGCAGCCAAAAAGTGGAAACACCTGAATGTCTGTCCATTAAGGACGTGATAGATAAAGTGCCCACACACAATGGAATTTTATTTAGCAGGAAAAAAAAATGAAGCATTGACATTTTTTTTTTTTTGAGACAGAGTCTCACTTTGTTGCCCAGGATAGAGTGAGTGCCGTGGCGTCAGCCTAGCTCACAGCAACCTCCAACTCCTGGGCTCAAGCAATCCTGCTGCCTCAGCCTCCCGAGTGGCTGGGACTACAGGCATGCGCCACCATGCCTGGCTAAGTTTTTCTATATATTTTAGTGGGCCAGTTAATTTCTTTCTATTTATGGTAGAGACGGGGTCTTGCTCTTGCTCAGGTTGGTTTCGAACTCCTGAGCTCAAACAATCCGCCCGCCTCGGCCTCCCAGAGAGCTAAGATTACAGGCGTGAGCCGCCGCGCCTGGGCCGAAGCATTGACATTTTGTTCACTGTGGATGCCCATGAGGACAAACGAAGGAAACGGTCGCAGAAGACCTCACATCGTACGAGTCCGTTCATCTGAAACGCCCAGAACAACCGACAGAGGAAGTAGACCGGCGACTGCCTGGGCCGAGAGGAACGTGCCGGAAACGGAAGTAACCGCCAACCGGCTCGAGGTTTCTTTTGGGGCTGACAAAGCGTCACGCATAGTGGCGATGGCTGCATGGCTCTGGATACACTGAAACCCACCGAATCCCGAGTTTTAAATGAGTGAGGGGTTGGGCGGGTGGGTTAGGTCTCGGTGGAGCCGTCACACACAGGATTAGCATCCATCTCCTGCACGCTCGAGATCCCAGGTGAGAGAGACTGGGGGACACCGTGCTCCTGGATGAGAAGACCCAACACCGTGAAGAGGCCAGCTCCTCTCACGCCGACCCTCGGATTCAACGCCATCCCAGCAGCCTTGTCGTCGGGAATCAGCAGGCTCGAGCAGGGCTCGAAGGGGACCCGGCTTTGCGTAAGAGCAAAGCGGCTCCGAGACCTCCCGAGAGCTTCGGCAGCCCAGACCACACGTGGACGGGACGGGGCCCAGGAACGGACCTGCGCACACAGCCGCCTGGGCCTTGCGAAGGTCACCCGGTGGGGACACGGCGCCAGGACAGCCGCACGTCCCCGAGGAAGGGATCGAACCTCGCCCCTCACCTGACTGCTCACACGGAAATGCATCCAAAGTGAACCATCGACCAGAACGTGCGAGAAAAAAAAAAATAAATAATAATAATAAAAAAAAAAAAAACGACAAAACTTCTGCAAGAACACACACGTTAAAAAAAGAAACCTCTGAGTTCAGGTGAGCAAAGATTTCTTGAGCAGGCCACAGGAAGCACTAGCTATAAAATGAAATATTAATAAATTGGTCTTCATCAAAATTTAAAACCTCTGGTCTCTGAGAGACACCATCAAGGTAATAAAAAGGTAGCCGGGCCAGCAGAGGATGTCTGCACGACAGGCGTTTGGCGAGGGGCCGGTCTGCAGACGCCGGGAGGAACCCCTAAACCCACTTTGCGTAAAGGGGCAAAGGATCGGAAGAGACGCCCACAGTGAGGTGCGAGCTGAGCTGCTGAGAGCCTGAAACGCGCTCGGCCTCGGTGACCATCGGGGACAGACAATACGCAGCTGGGACCGCCACGGGCCGCGGCTGGCGCTGCCTCCCCCACCCCCCGCCAGGAGCCGAGGACGGGAGGATGAGGACGCTGCCGTCCCAGGGCTGCAGAGCACCTGCCGGGGAAGGTGGCCTCACTCGGGCCCTGGAAGTCACCGGCGCGTGCACCGTCTGTCCCAGCAACGCCGCTCCTCGTCACTCACCTGGGAGCGATGAAAACAGAGTGACCCCCCCATATAGGCACCCCTGCTCCTTGATGGGGCAGAACCTTCTAGATGGTGCTGAGCTAGGAGGGGTGGGCAGCTGCAAGCAAGACCACCCCAGCCGGGAGCCCTGTCTCCACTCTGGTCCTGTGGTCCAGGGCCGGAGCCTGGGTGCTCACCTGGGGGGGTGGGGCTCGGCCAGCGCTGACCTCGCGTCCTCTGCCGAGTCCCCTCCACCCCCCGCTGGACACACAGGAGCCAGAGGGCAGATGCACCGCTGTGTCCGGGACCCCTCCCCCCGCCCCCCGGCGCACCTGCTCGGCGTGCAGGGGTGTGGACGGCTGGGCTGAGCCGCACAGGAGACTCCCGGGGTCCCTGAGTGGTCCCAACTTCCTCCATGTTTTCCCTAAGTTCAGGCAGCCCCCGCTCGGCGAGGAACGCGCGATTCCCCGGGCCCCTGGAGCAGCGAGGAGGGCAGGCGGGCAGACCCCAGACCCCAGAGGGAAGAGGGGCGAGAGGCACAGGGTTCCCAAGGCCAGGCAGGTCCCTCCCGGGACAGGGCGACAGGGCAGCTTGAGGCTGGTGTGAACGCCACGGTGTCGTCTCTGACAGCCACGGAGAGAACATCTGCCAGCGACAATCAAACATCTGGCTGCCCAAAGTCTGTGCCGGGGATGGGACAGGGCAGCTGGGCTGAGGACATCGTCACACGCTGGGGTGTCCCGGGGCCTGGGCCGTACGTCCCCGCCTGTGGGGAGGGCAGTGGCCACACCCGTCTCGGCCACCTCTGCCTGGACCTGCAGGTCCGGGTGCGCTAACGGGACCCGTGGACAAGTGGAGACCACAGAAGTGGCCCCGGACACACCGGGAGCCCTCCGCCCCGCTGGCCCGAGAGGCGTTGTCCAGTCCCGGCGCCGACCCCCAGCAGGCCGGCGGCCTTGACCGGGGCAGCCCTGGCTCCGGGGTGGGGCACACACAGACATCTCCCGTCCCTGGCCCGGCGCCCCCCAGGGGAAGCCCAGCAGGCGCGGGGGGGAAGGGAGGACTCGGGGGATGCCAGGGTGGTGGGGGGTTGGGGGGGTGCTGCTTAGGCCGTGTCCTCAGCTGGACCAGGCCCAGGACGGGGCTGCCTCTGCCGGGGCCGGCGCCCTGCTCTCTCCCCATGTCAGGCTGGGCCCCAGGCAGGGGTCTCAGTCCCCAGCTCTCGACGCAGGGCCCCGACACACGTGTGCCACGCCCCGGCAGACCTCGCCATTGGCGTCAGAGGAGCTGCGCCGGCACCCCCACTCCTGGGGACAGGTGCACCCGTGGACGGCAGAGAGCGCCCCGGGCCGCACGCCCAGTGGGGACCCCAGGGTGGACGAGCCTCCCTGGGTGGGGGCTGAGCACGCGCCAGCACACACCAGCACACGCCCCGCACACAGGCCCTGCCCGGTGCCATCCCTCCAACAGCGACCACCTGCACGTCCTCCGGCAGGGGAGGAAAACCACGGGCAGAAGCACCTGACACCGGGGAGGCCCAGAGACGGAAATAGACAGGCCGTGGCGGCACAGCACACGGCAGGGGCTGCTGCGCTCCAGGGGTAACTAGCCTGACCTGCGACATTTTAATTCCAACAACAAGAGGTGACCACGCAGGACACGCTGCTCACGGGCTCCTAAAGGGATGGGGCAGGACGGGGCTCACCTGTCCCTGCACTGGATGCGAGACTCCGGAAGATCACTCAGGCCAAACTCTCACCTGGCAGGTGGGGAAACTGAGGCCAGAGAGGAGACGGGGCTCGTCATGGGGGCACCTAGGAACATGCTGGAATCCACCGGGTCAAAGACAGCCACCTGCCCAGCTCCTGCGCTGGCCCCGGTGGCTGCCCCTGGGTGGGTGTGAGGACGGTCCCTGGACAGACCAGCCCCAGGGCACGAAGGGACCCGGAGGGGGGGAGGGGGTGGCACCCTGGGGGGCAGCTCTGTGCAGGGGACAGGCCCCGCCTCCCTGCTCACCCCGTGGCACCGCTGTCCAGCACACCCGGTGATGCCAGCCACGTCACTGCCAATAACCTAGATTTCAACCAAGAAATCTCACACCCCCTTTCCCTGCCCCACTTATGGGTTTGCCGAAGACAAAACCACGACGAGAAAACCCAGACTGCAGCGCCCAGAGCCGGACCGTGCAGCAGGCGGGGGTGTGGGGGGGGACGCAGGGCAGCCCTACCAGCCCCTGATTCTTTCCTCCCTGCGGTCCCACCGTTGACACGCCTGCAAAGGCAGGGGACCTGTGTCAGCAAGGCACGGACAAGCCCCCGTGGGAACACAGCCCTGGGGGTCCCCACCCTGCACACCGTCTGGGTGCGGGGAGCTGGCACGAAGGCCTCCTGACGACACCTGCAAGACCCGGGACCCTGCAGCCTTTTCACGCGCTATCCCGCTGGCCCCCGGGGACCCCCCCTGAGGCGGGTGGGCTGTCCCGGAGCAGGAGCGAGGCGGGGGCTCCTGGCTGACCCAGCACCAGGGGCCGGTGCCTGAGATGAGCTAGCAGACCCCGCTGTGCTCCAGCAGTCCCGCCACCCTGCCCTCTTCCTCGCTGTCCCAAGCGTGCCGGGCCAAGGTCACGCCGGACCGGCAGGGCTTGTGCAGGGAGGACCCTGGGGAGACGTTCGGGGACTAGAGTCTGTTCCCGGCTCCGTGGTGCTGGGCACTCACCCACCCGTAGGGCCCTGTCTGGCCACTGCCACTGGGGGGCTGCAGGGACTGGAAGCCTTGTGGCCGCTGGGGCAGGGGGTCCCGGGCGGCTGTGGGCAGGGACAGGAGAGCGCACGCTGGGCAGATCCCCCCGGCCCATGTCGGGGACGTGACTTTCACGTCCTGCACTGGCTCCATGGTCAAGCCAGAGCCGCGTGTTCTCCAGCCTCTGGAAGGGCCGGTTCGGGGGCTGCCAAGCCCTGCTGCCGACCACAGAGAGCCTGGAAGCCCTATGGACTGCAGGGTTCCCGCAAACGCAACAACACGCCCTTAACCTGAGTAAGGGGTCGAGGGACCCACCAGGAGCTGGGCGCTTGGCGGGGGGCAGTGGTCCCTCCCGGGCTGGCTGAGCAGAGGCCTCTGTCCAGGCTGCTGCGGGGGGACCCTCTGTCCAGGCTGCTGCAGGGGACTGGCTCCCTCCGCCCCCAAGGCACTGACCAATGAGGGGAGGTGGAAGGGGGGAGTGTCCCACCAGGGCACAAGGAAGTGGGGGTCGCAGGGGAGGAGAGAGGCCTCACGCTGCCCGCCTGGCACCGAGCCCGGTCCAGGCCGCTGTGTGGGTCCCGCATGCAAATCAGTGCAGGCGGCTGGCCCAGGCACACGGCGGGGTGTGGGGACGCCCAGTCCTGGGCCCCAACGGCAGGACGCTCTGCCTGGGGAGCCCCGCACGCGCTCGGGGACCACAGCCCCGTCCGTGGTGCCGGCGTCTCAAGCCGGGGCTCCCTGAGGTTGCAGGTCCCCAAAGGGGGAGCAGCCCTCCCTTTGACGAAGGAACTGGTGCCCCCTCCAACCCCTGCGTGGGGCTCGGCGGGGGGGCAGCACAGAGTGGGAGGGTCAGAGCCAAGGTGGAAACTCCCAGGTGAGGAAGCAGCTGAGGTCAGAGGGCAAAGAGGCGGGACCTCCACAGCGCACACAGCACCAGGCACTTGACGGAGAGGGAAACTGAGGCCCTGAGCCCTCAGGCAGGTCCCTGGGCCCCTGCAGCCCTCGGTTTCCTCATCTGTCTGGAGGAAGCTGGGCCTTCCCTGCACCTGCACCCGCACCTGCACCTGCACCCACACCCGCACCTGCACCCACACCCGCACCCGCACCCACACCTGCAACCGCACCTGCACCCGCACCTGCACCTGCACCCACACTTGCACCCGCACCTGCACCCGCACCCGCACCTGTACCGCGGGTCTTACTCGTCTCCCGAGGTCCCCCGACCCACGAGCTCAAGTCCGGACTCCTTGCTTAACGGAGCCCGGCCGGGTGCGGGCCCGGCCCGTGCCCCAGCTGGCTCCTGGCCCGGCCGCGTTACCTGCGTAGCCGCCCGAGGCCTTGATGTACACCTGGCCGTACTGCTCCTCCACCATGGTGTCGTAGGCCTCGTCGTCCTCCTCGTCCTCCTCGTTGTGGTAGGAGGTGGGGCTGTCGGTGGTGGGCAGGCTGCTGGCCCCGGGGCTGGCCCGCTCCCCCGGGGGGTAGGGCACCTGCTGGATGCCGGGGACGAGGGTGGCCAGGCCGGGCACCCCGTAGTAGGAGACGCGGGGCAGTTTGAGGGGCGCCGCGCCCGCCACCACCGCGGCCCCCGCCACGCTGTCCCGGGGCCCCGTGTCCAGCGGGCGCTTGGAGGCCAGGCCCGGGCCGGCGGCGGCCGGCGGCAGCTCCACGGCTTCGTGCTTCACGCGGGCCAGCAGCGGGATGGGCACGGAGGGGGACGGGGCGTAGGCGGCGGCGGCGGCGGGCTGCAGCTGGTTGCAGGGGCTCTGGGGCTCGGAGCTGGCGTCCTCGATCACGGCGGTCTGCGAGTCGCAGTGGGGCGAGCTCACCTTGAACATGAGGTCGGTGCCGCGCTCAACAATGTGCTGGATCTGCAGGAAGCCGGCCGTGTACATGACCACGAGCTGCTCGCTGGCCGTCATGGTGAGCCGGCCCGTGTAGCAGAAGGACAGGATCTGCTGGAAGCAGGCGGGCGGCACCGAGCCCGGCAGCTCGAAGGCGCTCTTGCTGTTGCCGCTGAACAGGTCGCGGAAGTAGAGGCTGCTGGCGGCCAGGACGGCGCGGTGGGCCTTGAAGGCCTGGCCCTTGACCACGATGGACACATCGCAGTAGAGGCCCAGCAGGCGCTGCTCGTTGAGGCAGCCCAGCACGGTGCTCCCGAAGTTGGGGATCTCGATGTGCAGCGTCTGAGACATGGCGGGCGGGCGCTGGCGGCGGGCCTCAGACTC
Source organism: Mirza zaza (assembly GCA_008750895.1). Classification (NCBI taxonomy): domain Eukaryota; kingdom Metazoa; phylum Chordata; class Mammalia; order Primates; family Cheirogaleidae; genus Mirza; species Mirza zaza. The sequence goes on along the minus strand of VSMD01038390.1, from coordinate 18,195 downwards.
TCAGCGCGGGGCGGCCCGAGCGGGGCACATCTGCGGGGGTGGGGAGACACGGCAGTCAGTTCCCGCCCCCCCCCAACCCCAGAGGGGCGGGAAGGAGCGAGCCCTCCCCACGCACGCCGGCCCCCAGCCCCTCCCCGCGGGGACAGTCCGGACGGGTCCCTGGGATCCCCGCGGAGGGACCAGACGCTGGAAGGGCTTGGCGGCTCAGGCCGGACTGCACTACCCGGCTAGGCCCCTAGGAGGGGGCTTCCAACACCCCATCGCGGCACAAGGCAAGGACAGAGGCCCGAAGCCGCCGCAGGACAGGACGGGATGGGTGCGAGCTGAGGCGAGCAGGGCCACATGCGGACAGGGTCAGCAGCAACTCCTCTGCCAGGAAAAAGTTCCCAGCCCCCCCCTCCCGCGTAGCCCCCTGCACTGCCTTCGGGAGGGGCGGGCGGGGTGGGGGGCTCTGGGAGGTGTTCACTTTCTGGCGTGTTTCCCTTCCTCCCGGGGCAGGCGGCCCGTGGGGGAGCCAGGGCAAGCGTCCTGCCAGCCCCCACCCTCCGCCCTGGCCCCCCGCAGGTGGGGAAGGGGGCGCGGGCAAGTGAGCGGAAGCCGGGAGAACTCCGAGTGGCTCCTGCGTTGCCCTCCGTGCGGGGGGGAGACCTCCCTGGGTGCACCCCGCTCCGCCCCACTCCGTCCTCCTGGGTCCCCCAAGCTGGGACCCCGACCCGGGTCCAGCCCGGGTCCTGGAGCCGCCGGAGTTGGGTGCCCTCCCTCCCGCCCGCTCCCGGCTCCGGCTGATCCCCGCTGGCTCCGTCCCAGCCCAGGTGACTCGAGGGGTCCCAGCCCCGAGCCGCGGCACCCGGCAGGGGAGGCAGGGCGGCCGCGGCTGTTTATCTGCGCCGGTCGCCGCGAAGGGGGGCGGGGGCGCCAGAGGAGGCGCCGGGCAACTCCGCAGGGCCGCACAAAGGGCCGCTGTGTCCGGCGGGAGGAAAGTGCGGCGGCCGCAGAGGCGCCGGGCGCGGGGAGGAGGGCGGAGCCTCCCTGCACCAGGAGTTGGGCAGGTGGGCGCCACGCAGAGTGGCCCGCAGTGGCCCTGCCTCCGAGAAGTTGCCGGGCCACGGGCACCAGCCGGTGGGGAGACCTACCTTTGGCCGCTGCGGCCAGCGGCCCGGCACTGCCCGCTCGGCCCGGCAGGGCAGGCTCCCCGCACGCCAGCCCGCCTGCCCAGCTGCTCCGGGAATGCAGCAAACGGAGCGGGAGCCCTAGGGTGGGGAGGGCGCGAGGAGCCGGGGAGGGGGAGCGGGAGGGGGAGGAGGAGGAGGAGGAGGAGGGCAGAGCGCGGGGCGCGGGCCGCCGCAGCTCAGCTGCACCCAGGCCGGCTCTCCCGGGCAGCGCACCGCATCTCAATGAAGCGGCCGGATGCAGACGCACATTCAGGCAGCTCCCGGGAATGAATAGCCGCCTTTGATTTCGGAGCCCAAGTAAATGCCAGCTCCCAGCCCCGGCTTTAAAAACAGTGGAGCGCCGGTGCCAGAGGAATGCGCGGCTCCGGGTGTTGGTACAAGACAGACTTTTGATGACTCACTGCAATGCAAACAAAGATGGCAGAAATACTGTACTGTACGCGGAGAAATGCTTCGCGGTGCCACGGCAACTGAGACAGCCTGGAAATTTATGGTGCAGTTTTGCATATGAATTACCCAGTAAACTGCCTCCTGGCCTTCCAGGACAGCCCAGTGTCAAAGCATTTAAACTATTCCAAACAGTCTGCAGGGCCGGCAGAGAGCTTAACTCCTCCAGGGCAGGCAGGACTGGTGGAGAGGGCCGTGGGAGGGCGAGGGGGGCCCAGGGCCCAGGACGGGACGCACTCATGGGGGGCTGGGGGAGGGAGAGGCGGGGGGCACAGCCAGGGGAAGGAGGCAGGAAGAGGGGCAGCACCCGCACCGAGCTGCCACCACCCCTCCTGAGGGACTGGCCTTGTCCCCTGCCCTGCTGGGGTCCCAGAGCAGCTGGCGCTGCTGGTGCAGCCCAGAACCCGTCCCCACCCCGCGCCCCAGGCCCCTCCTGGCACTTTCGGAAAACAGCAACTTTGTGGCCGGGCCACCAGGAGCTGGAAGGACCAGCCGGGCCCTGACGGTCCCGGCAGAGGTGGCAGCGAAGGCGCCCACTGCTCGGGCCCACTCCGGGCCGTGCGAGTCCTGCAGCCCACCCGCTCGGCCAGAACCTGGCCATGCTGCCTGCCCAGGCGGTGCTCAGCGTCTGACCTTTATTGAGCCTCTTTCTGGGAGGGGCAGGCACACAGGCCTGCTCCAGAGGACAGGCTCACCCCCCACTGCTGAACTGTGTGGGACCCGGGGCAAACCATTGGACTGCCCAGCCTCGGGTTCCCCTCCTGCCACCAACCGTGACCCAGGAAGAGCATATCCAGCCCAAAGAAGGGGAGCAGGGTCCAGGCTGGAAAGGGCAGGCTTGCTCCTCCCCACCCCACCCCCATTTAAGGAGCTGTCACCCCCACCGCAGGCCTGGGGGGAGGGGAGGTGACTCTTCCCTGCTGCTCACCCCAGCGTCCCCTCCCACCGACCTGGCGCCTGTCCACGCACTGCGGGCTCAGCATCCGAACACCAGACAGACCAACGGCCACTGGACAAGCACAGGAAGAAACCCGGGTACAGGGAAGCCGCCGGCACAGGGACCCCCAAAGACGGCTTTGTGCCTGGTATTTTGATGACAGAAATGGCCCTGGCGAAACCCTCTACCTTCAGCTCTCTACTTAGTTGCTGCCTCCTCCAGGAAGTCTGCCAGGAGCCCCTTGTGAGCTCAGAGGGGGCAGGGCCGGGTCTATCCGGTGCCTGGTGGGCGCCTAACTGAATGCTGGGCGCAGTCGGCCAGGGCCACTCGGGAGGGGCTGTCGTGGGTGGTGACACATGGCACGGGCCGTCCGCCTCACCCCAAGAGAGGTGGGGTCGCCTGAGCCAGGCGGGGGCTCTGGGGCCACGGCAGGAGTGGCTCAGCCTGGCCAGGGGCGGGCAGAGGCCAGGTGCCCGGTGCACAGGCCCCAGAGGGTCCCGGCTGCCCAGGGCGGGGCAGGCCAAGAGCAAGGGACAGGACGGGCTCTCGGAGCCACTGCCCGGCTGCAGTCCGAGGTCCTGCAGGCCACCGGCCACTTCCTCAGCACGCTGCAGCCTCACAGGCCGATCCGTGACTTGGGTCATGGTTCACGCTCAGATGGCCACAGGGGTAGGACGAGGGTATGTCTGTGAAGGCTGCAGCCCAAGCCTGGTGCGTGGACACCGGTGATGTCCGTGTCCTTGCCTGTGACTAGGCAGGAGGGCGCCAGGGGGAGGGGCGTCTCCATCAGCACCGGGCTGGCCCGGCTCACCTCTGCGCCCCGAGCCGGCCCCCCAGGGCTGGGCCAGACCAGCTGCCCCAGAGAAGAGGCCATTATTCCCCTGGAAGGTGCCGGGGCCGTCATGGTCCCCGGGGACCGAGGACAACTGGCGCCTTTGCTACCCTGTCCTCAAGCCACCTGTGCCGTGAGCTGCCACCCCACGCCCAGCCGCCGAAAGCCGGACAGGGGCTGGTTTCAGGTTGCTTTCTTCGAAGCCTCGAGAACAAAGCTGAACTTTAGACGAAGAACACACTAGAGGCTTGGCGACGCTCCCAGGGCCGTGAAAGCGGACGCGGCCATGGCTGACCCTTCGTCTGCAGCCAGAGGAGGGCCCGGCCTCAGTGGGCCCCGGCTGCGGGCAGGGCTGTCTGCTGCGGAGGGGGAGGGAACAAGCCTGGCCCTGGGACTCCAGGGCCTCCGCCCCTCCCAGCATGGGGGGCGAGCCCTGCTCTGTGACCACATCGCCTTTCTGTGACTCAGTTTCCCCACCCCTTGTGTCCTGGTTACCCTGCACCGTGAGAGCACCACACCCATCTGCTCTCGGAGGGTTCCAAGGAGCCAGGAAATTCGAGCTCTCGGTTGCCCCAGCCACCCTCGAAGCAGCCGCACCACGAGGGAACAGCCCCTCGTGACACCCCTCCAGTGGAACCCACTTCTGGAAACCTCTGCAGACCACCCCAAGCCCAAGTCCAGTCCCTGGGGCTGTGCCAGCCTCGGGTCGCCCCCGCCCCACACGGAGACATGCAGAGGAGGAGGAGGAGGGGCAGGTGGGTGGAGGGAGGACCCCTCTGGACAGGTATGCAGGGCAGGGTGGTGGTGGGCAGAAGGGCTGCCCCCACCTGAGTGTGGTCCCCAGGTGGGACTCGAGTGACGACACAGTACCCAGGTTGGGCCAGCCACGTGGGCTCCAGCAGGCACAAGACCATGCCGAGGGCGTCCGCCAGGCCAGAGGACGGGGACGGGCGGCTGTCCCTGGAGCAGGGGCCCCCTCTTCCGGCCCCCACCCCAGCCACAGCCCCACAGCCTGGAGGGTCCTGCCCGGAGTCCCGGGGAACCCCCATGTCCCTGGGTGACTCCCGGGCAGGAGCACAGCCACACGGAGCAGGGCTGACTTCCTGCAGATCGCCACCAGCGAAAGGCGGCGAGAGAGATTAAATTAAATAAAATTATTTTGCAGGATTTAATTTTACCAATCTAATAAGAGGTTCTGGACCTCGGGAAACGCACAGCCATTAAACACGAGGGAGAGGGCAGGGAGGGGGGCGTGGGGACATTCTGCAGGGAAAGAAGGAACCCCCCCTGCCCCTACCCCGTAGGGAGGCCTGCCCCCACGGAAGCCCCTCCCATGGGGCCAGGCCAGTGCAGCCCGCCCCTCCCCAGATCCACAATAGCCCATGACACCTGCTACAGGGGTGGGCCTGGGCACACGTGAGTGGCTCAGGGACCGGGAAGATGCTGGGGGCTGGCCCACTGTGGCCTCAGTCTGCTTCCACCCCATCCCTAAGGGGGCACAGCCCTGCTCTACGGGGGCCTGGGAGGTTGACGCTTCCTGGGTGGAGGCTGCCCAGCTCGGGTGCGCCCAGGCCCAGGGAGCCGGGCAAGGCGCCTGTCTGACCCCAGCTTTGCATCAGACTCCTAAGACGCCAGAGCACAGGGCTGGCTGCTAACGAGCCACCAGCAGGAAGACGCAGGAGCTCCGGGGCAGGGTCTCAGCTGCCGGGAGCCGTCTCCCTGCATCCCCACCACCCACCACCGCACGTGCTGTGTGCCTGCTCCCCAGCCCCCTAGACGAGGAAACCGAGGCACAGGCACGGTGAGCCTCCTGCCAAGGCCTCGGAGCTGGCAGGCATCTGCGTCCAGGCACCTGGTCACCACCCTTCCGGGTGGTCTTCCCTCATCCAGTACGAAAAGCCAGAAGGCAAGGACTGGCCCCGGCCCGACAGACCCCAAGTCACCGAGACCCCCATAACTCCACGCAGGGACGAGAATTCCATCGGCCTTTGCACGGGCTGTTCCCCTGAGAAGTGGGGCACACGGGCCCCCAGCTTCAGGGCCAAGGCAGTCGCCCCGCCGGGAAAGAGCCTCGCTGCAGTGGGCACGGCACGGGAGAGCCCCTCCGTTCAGCCAGGCCCCGGGACCCTCCACCCCGGACCGCAAGCTCACTGAAGCAGCTTTAACCGCACTGACTCTAGTGCTTGCCTGGGAGCTTTGTTCTTCGGGTGGGGAAGGGCAGCTGCCACAGTCTGCAAATTCAAAGTTCTGCTTGTCAATCCTCAGGTACAAGCACAGCCCTGCCCAGGGCCACCAAGGCCAGGGGTGCACCTGCCAGCAACCTGCGTCTCTGATCTTCACTCTCAAAATATTTTGACCTTCTCAGGGGTCGAGGGTCGGGGACCGCACAGAACACAGGGAAGCCAGCCGAGCAGACCACTCAGAAGAGGAGCAGCGGTGGGCGGGGCAGGCGGGGGCTGGGTGAGGAGTGGCCCCTAGAGCCCACCGACCCCTCACTGTGCCTGGAACCATCATGCAACGCTCCCACGAGCTACCAACGGTTCTGGAAGGTTTCCAAGGAATTGAGCGGTGTTTTGAAAGGAGCCAGCAGTCCCCCTCACCCATATGTGCAATTCAGATAGCGTGAGCCACACGCGTGTCCCTGGGCACAGCCTGGTAACTGGAGGAGCACGCGGCAGGGTCTCCCGGCACACGGCGCACACGTAGGGCAGCTCCCCGGGCCCCGTGTCCGGAGGGGCAGGGCAGGTCCCAGAGCAGCCCGCACCTGACCGTCCCTCGGCCCTGAGGGCGGGAAGACCCCAGGTCTGGCAGGCAGAGGCGGGCTGGGGGGGGGGCCTGGCACGCAGGGGCCTGTCGGTCACCAGACCCTTAAAGACAGCACGGGCAGCAACTCCCCTCGTTAATATTCATAGCTCCCTCATCTGCATATCATGCCATAAATAGTCGAGGGGAGGTGAGACACAAAGCTCCCTGCATTTCTAATTATGCTTAAAAGTCTAATGTAAATCAGACCCACACAGAAATCCCAAATCAGCGCTGGGGGGGGGGGGCCCAGCACACGCGCTGCCCCCACCTCTCTGGTCCTCTCTCTCCTCTGGTCCTGGCCACCTCAGCTGGAGTCAGGTGGGGGGTGGGAGGGACCCAGGCTGTGCCCTTGGGGTTACCGACCCCCCCATGTCTGTTCTGAAGAGTGGGGTCATAGGGCAGCTCAGATGCCACCTGGCGTCCCCTCCCACGTCCTTCCACTCCCCGGGGGGGCTCCCAACCAGGGGTCCCAGGCCTCCCGTCCCACGCAGGTGCAGCTCCCATGGTAGCAGCAGGCACCTGCGCAGGTGTGGTGGTTCTCAGGGGTCCCCGGGCCTGGCCGCCCACACTTCAGCTCTCTGCACCCCCGTCTGCACAGGGCCTGGGGCTGCCGAAGCTCTGCAGAAGGGCGGGACTCACGGCTCTGTCGATTCGGGACGGCCCCACCCCCGCACTCCGGGGCAATACCTCACTCGGGGGCACAGAACCGGGCAACAGTCCCAGACAGAGCGCCGGGCCACCGAGGGACCACCGGGGGGTCACGGGAGGGAGGGTGCCCCCACCCCAATGGACAGCACTGGCCTGTCTGCAGGGAGAGGTGGCAGGCGCACTGGCTGCAGGATGGAAGGCTCCGGGCCAAGGACAGTCGCCTGGCCCCAGCCTAGCGCCCACATCAGAGCTCAGGACGGCACCAAACCCAAGGGTGGCACCGAAAGAGACAGCAGGGTCCCTGTGGGCAGACCTTTAGCTGGGACTGCAGGGGCAGCTGGGGAAAACTGTCACCCAGTGGGGCCCGGGCCGAAGGACAACTCTCGCTGCAGAAGGAGCCCACCCCTGGGACCAGGGGACGCTTTGGGGCCACAGCCCAGGCCCCAGGCCGACCCCGAGCAGCACATGGGCCTGCAGAGCCCAGCAAGGAGCCCGAGCAGCTCCCAGTGGCATCAGACGGGCACCCCCGCCCCAAGGACACCCAGGGTGGCCCCCCAAAGGCACGCGGCAGGCCGAGCGGCAGCCGGAAGCCGGGCCTGGAGCTGCAGAGAGAGGCAGCCCGGGGAGAGCAGCCGGACCGCGCCTGGGAGACAGGGCTGCCGTGTCCGCCACAGGGCCCATGCACGGGCCTTCCCGGCCTTGTCACTGGGGTGTGGCTCAGGGACACCCAGGAAGCCATGGGCTCGCCGGAGTCTGTTAGACATTAAACAAGACAAGCCTGGGCCGGGCGCGGTGGCTCACGCCTGTCATCCTAGCACTCTGGGAGGCCGAAGCGGGAGGATCGCTCGAGGTCAGGAGTTTGAGACCAGCCCAAGCAAGAGCGAGACCCCGTCTCTACTAAAAATAGAAAGAAATTAGCTGGACAACTAAAAATATATACAAAAAACTAGCCAGGCATGGTGGCGCATGCCCTGTAGTCCCAGCTACTCGGGAGGCTGAGGCAGCAGGATCGCTTGAGCCCAGGAGTTGGAGGTTGCTTCGAGCCACGTTGACCACACGGCACTCACTCTGGCCCGGGCAACAGAATGAGACTCTGTCTCAAAAAAAAAAAAAAAAAGACAAGCCTCTTCTTCCGCAAAGCGTCCAGGGTCAGCCGCCCCGCGGCAAAGCCAACCAGGCCGCAGGGATGAGGGCCTCCCCGCCGCTGGCCTGGGTCTCCATGCACGACGTGGGCAGGACGGTCTGCACTGACCGAGTGTCGGCCACACGGGCCCTGCGGGCCCGAGAAGGCGTGCCCAGCATGGCTGTCCGTGTGGCGGCCCCCCAGCCAGCCCGGCCTCAACCTGACCTCCATGGGGGTCCCTACCTCCCACCCCCGAGACAGACCTCAAGCCCCAGCCTCCCCCTCCTGGGCGCTCAGAGACCAACCAGCCCAGGCTGGACCCTCGGCTGCAGCCGAGACGCCGCCAACGCCCACGACCTGTGCGGAGGGGGCCGCGCCCCGCCCTGCCCCCGGGACCGCGGGAGGCACGCCCCAGTGGCGGGGTTGCCCGCTCTGCCATGGGGCGGGGACGCAGGGATGCCTGCTGCCCGCATCTGCCCTGGCAGCACGCCCAGACCTATTTTTAAGCCCATTTACTAGAAATCCCACAAATTAAAGGAAATACGGATAGTGCAGTGAGAATCCTGGGGGCCAAATAAAAGCTGCGAGTAATCGTGCTCGCACTCCAGCGTGAAGATCTTAACCACAAACCCCAGATCCCCAACGCGCTTCTGCAACAGGACACAGGCATCTCGCAGAACGGGGAAGGCGGCGTGGGGTCCGCGCCGGGCTCTGGGGCCCGAGGAGGCTCAGAGCAGCCGGGCCGTAAAAGGTAATTGCTGATATGAAAAATAAAGACCATAAACGCACACGCCCAGCTTTATGGCCCGGGAACGCCAGCTGCGGGACAGAGGCAGCACCGCCCGGCCCCGACTCGCCTGGGCCCGTCCTCGTCTCCGGCCCAAGGCCAAGCCCCACGTGGGAGGACGGTCACAGCTCGTGCCGCCTCGGGTGGGGCTGCCAGGCCTGGGCTTCGCGGAAACTGAGTCGCAGGGAAGAGGACCGCCCAGGCGGGATGGTCCCAGGACACCAAGGCACGTCACGTGTGCGGCTGCCCAAGAGTCGGGCCTGGGCCTGCTGCTGCCCCGAGGCCGGGACCCCGCCTCCAAGACCGTGGACCCCGCATCCAAGACCGGGGACCTGCCACACTCCCGCAGCCCCGCCAGGTCTCAAAACTGCACGGTAGGGCCGCAGGACACACCCAGTGAGGGGCATGGAAGACGCAGAGGGCACCCGTCCCTGCAGCCCTGGGCACGTCCTCGCCAGCCTCCCGGCCCTCCCCTGCTCACTCCCCCCTGCCAGATATCCAGGGACCAGCCAGCCCTGCACCACAACCTCCCCCTGCACCCCGGAAGCCCCCAACACAGCCAGCCCCAGATACTCCAGGCCCCAGGACATGGTGGGTGGAGCTGGGTGTGCCCAGGTGGAGGACAAATGGGGGGGTGCATGTGGGTCACCCTGGTCCCCGGCCTGAGGCCATACCTCACCCTGCACTGTCATGGGGGGGGAACCACACCCTAGGATGGAGCTGACCTTCCCCTCCACGTCTAGGGGAGAAGCAACAGTGCTGGGGGGGTGGCCGGCTCCTCCCCAGGATTGGTCCATCTCTTCCACCTCCTTTTTTTTTTTTGAGCCTGAGTCTCACTCTATTGCCCTGGCTAGAGTGTCGTGGCATCAGCCTAGCTCACAGCAACCTCAAACTCCTGGGCTCAAGCGATCCTCCTGCCTCAGCCTCCCGAGTAGCTGGGACTACAGGCATGCGCCACCATGCCCGGCTAATTTTTTCTGTATATTTTTAGTTGGCCAATTAATTTCTTTATATTTTTTTTTTTTAGTAGAGACAGGGTCTCACTCTTGCTCAGAGCTGGTCTCGAACTTCTGAGCTCAAACGATCCACCTGCCTCGACCTCCCAGAGTGCTCTAGGCATGAGCCACCGCGCCCGGCCTCTCCCCTTGACACCCCCAAATCCCACAGGGGTCAGGCAAGCCACAGTGGTGAGCTCACTCTTTGCCAAATGCCAGGTGTCTCGCGCTGCCTGGCTGGGGTGGACAGGCAAGAGCTCCTGGCACACCAGGCTCAGCGGAACAGTCACCAAGCACCTGCTGCGTCCAGCCACCGCCCCCTCCCCCTCTCCCCCGAGGGCATGGGCAATGGTGGCAGCTCCCACCCCTGGGCACTCGCTGTGTGGGGCACTTCCCTCTGGCGAGGTCCCCTCCCTGCAGACCATGAAGCTGAACCCCGCCAAGCCTGGCTGCAGGGACCCCGGCCCCCGAGGGTCCCCTGGGAATTCCGCCTGCAGGGAGAGGCTGGGGGCAGACGGGAGGGGGAGCACCAACCACACCCAGGAGGATGGGTGGTCCCCGCTCAGGGGCTGCACTGAGAGGCCCCTGCGGCACCTGACCCCAGCAGGTGGGCTCCCAACCCACGACCTGACACCGCCAGGTGGTGGCCCCTCCTGGTCAGAAAAAGGCCCCAGGCTCTGCAGCAGGCTGGCAGTCTGGGCCCAGAGACACAGGAGCTAGGTCTGGAGGGATGGCAGACAGTTGGGAAAGTTGTGGAAAACTGGAAATAAAGCAAACTGGCAGCGCAGGCCCTTCACGCCCGGGCCCAGGGTCCCCGGCGACCATTCCCTTCTCGAGCACACCCCTGCAGCTCGCACCTACCTGGGCTCTGTCAAGGTACAGGTAAACACGTGCATCTCTGCCCAGGAAAAGATGCAAAGATTTCTCTCCGTAGCAGAGACAACCCAAAGACGATGGTTTGGGCCCTCAGGACACCGGCCAGCGGTGGGCCTGAGCTGGCAGGACCCGGCAGAGCAGAACTCGGTTCCTTCCTCAACGCCCAGGCACAGGGCCCCGGGGGCTCCCTGGCCAGCTTTCCTGTCCCACCGGTGCCTTAGCTAGCGGGTCAAACACACGACACACACTTGCTGTGTATTTGCACGGGTCTCATTTACAGTTTTTTAAAATTATGCTTGGGCAGGATACCGGACGGGACACACCTGCCAGGGCGGGGCAAGTCACAGGCCTGCTCTGTGCCCCACACCTGTCTGCCCACATCCCCCCAGGGGGGACTCAAACTGCAGCAGACCTCGGACGCCACCGTCTTTTTTTTTTTTTTTTAATTGAGGCAGAGTCTCACTCTGTTGCCCGGGCTAGAGTGCTGTGGTGTCAGCCTAGCTCACAGCAACCTCAGACTCCTGGGCTTAAGCCATCCTCCTGCCTCAGCCTCCTGCTTTTTCTCTTTTTATGTCTGCTTTTTCCCTGAGACAGGTCATGTCGTCACCTGCATCCCGTCTGACTTGTGGTTCAGGTCATGTCCCTCTCTCTTGGTGAGGACCAGGAACGAGCAGTGGCCATGACCACTAGGCTGGTCTCGGCCACACCGCCACAGCACCCTGAGGCCAGTACGCCACAAGTGGGGCAGCCATGGCTGCGTGTGGCTTCACGGTTTGGCTACATGGGGACCCTTGCAGGACAAATGTAGGACCCACTCCTGTCCCTACAGGTCACCTGTGTTCGCTCATGATCCAGGAAGTAGCCCATGCACATTGCAAAGGAAAACGTCTCTCTCTGAGAGGAGAACAGGTGAGCCACTTTCTACAGTCACTTGTGACCTGTGGCCAAAGCTGCAAGTTTTCTGTGTCTGTGACCGAGACGAGCCTCTCCCTCCTGTCAAGTGTGCAATTTCTTCCCCCTCCTCGGAAGGGTATTCACAAACTACATTGCCAAACCTCCTCACGATCTGTGCCCTCACTGGCCAGTAGATAATATGCGATTTCATAAATCTCATGTTTTCAGAATTCCCAGAATATAAAGGAACGGAACTTCTAATATTTAAATGAGCTAGGATTTAAGGAGGAAGGGGAGAAAAATCCTTTCAGGGAAACTACTAGCTCAAAAAGCATTTCTCCATCATAACCCAAATTCTTCCAATCTAAAACCACAGAACACATAATACACAAATAACACGTGAATTGCTCAGCACATGAAAAACACTCTAAGTAGGAACAAGCAGGAACTTCCTTAATGCGATCATGGGGTCTTGGTGGTAAGACTGCGTGTTCCCCGAGACCACAACCCAGAAAGTCTTGACAATCCTGCTCAGCATTTTACTGGTGGTTCTGCTGGGGGCCTTAGGCAAGGAAATGAAATGAGGCATCTAGCTGGAAAGGAAAAATTAACACTATCTATGGATGATGTGATCATGTATACAGGAAACTTTAGGAATCAACTAGAAAACTACTAGAACTAATGAACAAGTACATCAAGATTTTGGGATATATGATCAATATACAAAAAATCAAATGTATTTCTACACACTTGCAAAGAGCAAACTAAAATTGAAATTGTAAATAATCCCATTTACGGTGATGTCAAAAATTACAAAATATTTAGGCACAAATTTAACAAAACCAGTGTAAAACTTATACTTTGAAAATGGCAAAACTTAGTTGAAAGAAATGAAAGATCAAGATGCATGGAAATATTAATATTCCCACATTCATGGACTGGAAGACCTAACATTGCTAAGTTGATAACACTCCCCAAAATGATCTGCAGATTTAATGCATGCCGTGTCAAAATCCCTGCTGACTTCTTTGTAGAAGTTGATGCAAAAATTGATATGGAAATGCAAGAATAGCCAAAACAACATTGAAAGAGAGTAATAAAGCCAGAGCGTTCACATCTCCCAGTTCTAAAACTTACTGTTACTATAAAGCTACAGTGATCAAGACAGTGCGGTACTGACACAGGACAGACAGATCAATGGAATAAAAGTGAATCTATAAACAAATTCACCTGTCCGTGGTCAGCTGATTTAACAAGGATGCCAAGACCATTCAGTAGGGGAAAGAACGGCCTTTCCAGATGTGATGCTGGGACAACTGGGTACCCACATGCAAGAGGATGAAGTTGCACCCTTTCCTCACACCATATACAAAAATTAAACTGAATCAAAGACATAAATGTTAGAGGTAGAACTATAATATTCTTATAAGAAAATATAGGGATACATTTTTTCTGCCTTGGGTTCTTATATATGACAACAAAGGCATAAGTAACCCCAAAGGAAAAAAAAAAACAGATAAATTAGACTTCATCAAAATTAAAAACTTTTGTACTTCAAAGGATCAAGAAAGTAAAAAGAAATCAAAGAACAGAAGGGAATATTTACCAACTGCATTTCTGAGAAGAAACTTTTATCTAGAATACGTAGAGAACTCTGAAAACTCAACGATAAAAAGACAAATAATCTAATTTAAAAATGGGCAAAGCACCTGAAGAGACATTTCTCCAAGGAATATCCACAAATGTCCAACACACACATCCAAAACACTCAATGGCAGTAGCCATCAGCAAATGCAAATCAAAACCACAAGGTACCATCCTATACCCATGAGGATGGCTATAATCAAAGACAGACAACAAAGTCTGGTGGAAATGTAAGAATATGCAGTGGGAGTGTAAAAAGCTACAGACGCTTTTGGAAAACAGAGCCCGAGAGTTCTTCATAAAGAGGAACCATGTGACCAGCAATCCCACTCCTGGGTATGTGGCCGAGAGAGTGGAAACACATGCCCATGAGAAAACCTGCCCATGAAGTGTTCCTAGAATATTATTTGCAAAAAGGGGAAATAACCCGAATGTCCACCGAGCGATGAACAGACAAATGAAATGTGGGCTATCCACACAGCATCACTTAGCACTAAGCAGGATAAGGCACCAACTCCACACGGATGAAGCTACACTATACTGAGAGTAAAGAGCCAGTCACAGAAGGCCACAGGTTGCAAGATTCCATTTGTATGAAACGTCCAGAACAGGTCACTTGTAGCGACATAAAACAGATCAGTGGTTGCCAAGAGCTGGGAGTGGCAGAGGTTGGGGAGAGACAGAGGGCAGGGGGTGACCACTATACGGTACAGGGTTTTACCTGGAGTGATGAAAACATCTCAAAGTTTACATGGAGATGGCTAAACAACTCCGAACAGTCATGTGCTGATTAACAACGATTAATACATATTGTGAAATGCACTATTAGACGATGTCCTTGTTGTGTGAACATCGTAGAGTATACTTACACAAACCTAGAAGGTACGGCCTGCTAACCCCTGTGGGTGGCACACCAATAGGCTATGTGGTATAGCCTACTCCTCTTATTAATAGGTAACAAACATATGGCATGCTACTGTATGTTTGTATACTGTATACTGCAGGCAACTGTAACACAATGGAAAGTATCTGTATATCTAAATATATCTACACATAGAAAAGGTACAATAAAAATATGGTATAAAAGATACAAAGTGGTACACCCCTATAGGGCACTTACTATGAATTGAGTTTGCAGGACTGGATGTTGCTCTGGCTAAGTCAGGAGTGAGTGGTGAGTGAATGTGAAGGCCTAGGACATTCCTGCATACTAGCGTAGACCTTATAAACACTATACACTTGGGCTACGGTAAATTTATTTTTAAAAAGCAATTGTGCTACAATGTTACTGTGGCTATGACATCACTAGGCAATAGACATTCTTCAGCTCTATTATAATCTTACGGGACTACCGTCATATACATGGTCTGTTGTTGACCAAAACGTTGCTATGCAGCACAAAACTGTATAATAAAAACCAATGAATTGTACACTGTATGGGTGAATTGAATGGTATGTGAATTGTCCTGATAAAAAAGTTATTTCAGGGTGTGGTGGCTCACGCCTGTAATCCTAGCACTCCAGAGGCCGAGGCGGGTAGATTGAGCTCAGGAGTTCCAGACAAGCCTGAGCAAGAGTGAGACCACCGTCTCTACTAAAAATTGAAAGAAATTAGCTGGACAACTAAAAATATATACAAAAAATTAGCTGGGCATGGGGGCGCATACCTATAATCCCAGCTACTCGGGAGGCTGAGGCAGGAGGATTGCTTGAGCCCAGGAGTTTGAGGTTGCTGTGAGCTAGGCTGACGCCATGGCACTCTAGCCCAGGCAATGGAGTGAGACTCTGTCTCAAAAACAAAAAAAGAAAGAAAGGAAAAGCTATTTCAAAAAGGAAAAAAAGCTACAGATAAATCAAAATGAAATTTTAAAAATTTAATGGCTCACAGGTAGGCAGGAAAAAGAAACAAAAGATAGTACTAATTAAAATCAAAATATAAAATAGCAGACTTAAGCCCTGGGCATATCAATAATTTCATTAAATGTAAATGATTTAAATACACTAATTAAACACAGATATTAATAGAGTAGTTTAAAAAGTGTGACCCAGTTATATGCTGTCTGCGAGAAAGTCATTCCAAATATAAGATATAGTTAGCTTGAAATGAAAGGATAGAAAAAGATAAATCATGCAAACATAATCACAAGAGAGCAAGGGTTGTTTTATTTATATCAAATAAAGCAGATCTCAGAGCAAAGGAAATCACTGGAGACAGAGCGGGACATAACATAAGGATCAAAGGGTCAATCTGCCAAGATGACACAGCAATCCTAAATCTGTACACACCAGACGACAGAGCTACAAAATAGACGAAACACAAACGGATAGAACGGGAAGACGACAAATCCACAATTCTACTGGAGACTTCAACAACCTCCTCTCAAAGATGACAGAACCACTGGACAGAAGATCAGCAAAGACACCAACTCCTCTCAGCAGCAGAACACACATTCTTTGCAAGTGCTCGTAAAACATGCCAGGACGGATGATACCCTCGCCTGGAACACAAACCTCAAGGGGTTTTAAAGACCTGGAATCATGCAGAGTGTGCTTGCCAATCACAACGGAATCGAACTCGAAATCCTAACAGAAAAGTGACGGGAAATCTCCAGACACAGAAATAAACAACACATTCCACGTGTCAAAGAGGAAGACTCAGGTGGTCTCACGGCATGAGATGAAGGCACAGCATGCCAAAGCGTGCGGGACATGGCTGCACACGGCAGCGAGAAAAAGTTCACATAATAGAAAAGAGAAAAGTCTCATATCGATAATCCAAGCTCCCACTTCAACAACCTAGGAAAAACCCCAAAACTCAAAGCAAGCCGAGGAAAGGAAATCAGGAACAGCAGAAATCAATGGCATTGACGACAAAAGCAATGGGTGAATCAGTGAAACAGCTGGTTCTTTGAACTGATCCATAAAACTGACAAAGACAAACAGAGAAGACACAAATTAATTATCAGTGTCAGGGATGAAAGAGGGGATATCACATTCATTCATGATAAAACTCTCGGAGAAATGAAAACAGGTGAGAACTTCATCAACTTGATACAAAGTATCTACTGAAACGTGACAGCTAATGCTTTCTCCTCCCTCTGAGCAAGGCAGGCAGGTGTTCACACCATTCCCTGCTGGGAGCTCCAGGCCATGCAACCAGGCAAGAAAATGCACACAGAGTGGACAGGAAGAAATAAATAAACCTGTCCCCTTTTGCAGATGCAGGAAATCTACAAAAAACCTCCAAGAACTAAGAAGTTAATCGAGGTTACAGGACACAACAAAACAACTTTATTTCTGTACATTACCAATAACCAAAATTCAGAATGGAATACACCATTTACAATCGAAGAAGAAGAAGAAGAAGAAAGAAGAAAGGAGAAGAAGAAGGAAGAAGAAGAAAGTGATATCTACACATGAATCTAACAAAACACACACAGGACCTGTTTGGCAAGAACCACAGAACACTGGTGAGAGACAGGGAGATCTAAACGAATGGAGGAATGCCCCATGTTCATGGACCGGAGGCCTGATGGAGCTGAGATGTCAGTCCTCCCCAAATTCACTCATGGGTTTAACACAACTCCTTATAAAAATCCCAGCAAGACTTTTTGTAGATATAGAGAGGATAATTCTAAAATTTATGCGAAAAGCCAAAAGAACTATGGATAGAATAACGAAGACAACTTTGAGAAAGAATTAAGTGGGAGGAATCAGGCTACCTGTTGTCGAGACTTATTATAATGACAGTGACCAAGACCACGTGGCATGACTGGGCGTGGCACCTGGAGTCCCAGCTAGTGGCTGAGACAGGAGGATGGATTGAGCCCAGGAGTTGGAGGCTGCAGTGAGCTATGATCGTACCACTGCACTCCAGCCTGGGCGACAGAGTGAGACCCTGTCTCTGAAAACAATTTAAAAAATAAAAGTATAAAAATACTGTATGGTATGGACAGAGGGACATACATATGGGTCAATGGGACAGAACAGAAAACCCCAAAAGAGACCCACAGAAAATCTGCTGACTGATTTTTTTACAAAGGTGCAAAAGCAGTCAGTTCAGTGGAGGGCAGGTGGCCCTGGGGCAGCTAACTGTGCATCCAGAGGCAAAATAATGCACAAACCTTGACCTGAGCCTCCTCATCCTGTATACAATAATTAATTCAAAGTGGATCAAGAACTGAAAAGCAAAGCAAAAAACTAAAAAATAAAAAAAGACTATCTTGAAAATCTAGGACTAGGCAAAGGGTTCTTCCATAAAAGGAAAAACTGATAAATTTGACGTTATCGAAATTAAAAACGTTTGCTCAGCAAACCCGTGGGAAGAATGGACTCATATAGATGGAGAGAAAATACAACTGACCCTTGAACCACACAGGGGTCAGGGGCGCTGACCCCCCTGCGGTCAGAAATCTGCAGGTACCTTCTGACTCCCCCAAACTTTTTTCCACTTTTTGGTACTTAAAATTTTTTTTATTTGGGCAAGTTTATGGGGTGCATAAGAACTGTTTTTACGTGTATATGACGCATAGCAACCAAATCAGGGTATTCGGGGCGTCTGTCCCCAGAATACAGCACTCAGACACTGACCTGTCCCTTCCACCTGCCTGCACATTCGTGCCCTTTGACCCGCCTCCCTCCTCCTCCTCCGGCCCTTCCCTGTTTCTCTGAGTTTTCAGCCCCTCAAATGAGAACAGGCAACGTTGGTCTTTTTGTGCCTGGCTTATTTAACTTAAGATGATGATCTCCAGTTCCACCCACATGGCTACAAATGACATCATTTCATTTACACTGCATTTTTACAATAAAGTAAGCTGGAAAAAGGAAGCTGTTATTAAGAAAATCATAAGGAAGAGAGAATATATTTACTACTCACTAAGTGGATTATCATAAAGGTCTTCAGGTCTTCTCTTGGTGGGGGTGGGAGGAGGAAGAGGAAGGGCAGGAGGAGAAGGGGAGGGGATGGAGGGGAAGGAGGAGAAGGGGAGGGGAGAGGGGGAGAGAAGGAGGGGGGAGGGGAGAGGAGGTAGGGAAG
>VSMD01038379.1:0-45729 GCA_008750895.1 Mirza zaza | reverse complement strand
GCTCTTGTTCCTGAAGAGAGAACTCTAGTGCCTCAGGTGGTGGGTGGGGCCCTGGGACTTCCAGGTGTGTCCTTTTCTCCCCTTCAGTGAGGACTGGTCTAGGGGAGAGTTTGGGCGGAGCTGAGTTGGGAAAGCCTGCCCTCAGGCACCACCAATGTCGTCAGCAGGGGTCAAAGTTCTGTTTTCTGCTTCCAGGCAAAGCTGACAGGGAGGGGCTGGAATGGGCCCGCTCAGTCAGAGTCTGCGTGTGGGGGTGGGGCTGTCCGAGACCCGCAGTCTGGAGCGGGCCTGGCCTCTTTCCACCGTCCCCAACTCCGCGGCTACTCCTGAGCCTCTGTCAGCAGGCCAGACCACACGCCACCAGGCCTCCCTGGCTGTGATGCCAGCGGGGAGGTTCCCTGCCGCAGGAACGCCACCTGGGCTGGGCGCACGGCCTCCCTATGGGGGGAGGGTTGCCCTCTAGGATTCTGATCTGCCCCTGAAGGCACACACACCTCAGCAGGCTGTTCACGTATATCCCTTCTGTGCCCCGGGCAATGCGAGGCCTCCGTGCACGGGATGTGGTCTGCAGGTCTGACCTCTGGGTCTCAGAGTTCAAACTTTGTCCCCACCAGGGAGACGCGTGCCTGTCCCAATTCACCCACAGGGAGCCCAAGCTGGGTCTATGTCTCTCAACCTCAGGCTCTGCCCGGTTCTCCTGGGATCACTGTGCCAGGAGCACCTGGGAGGGCTGGCGGGCAGAGAGCTCACAGTCTGAGTTCCCCTTAGTCAGCTGTTATAGGGCCCCAAAAGGGAAGGTCCCGTTCCCTGGAGGTGCCTCCAGCTGGTGGCTATATTGTCTCTCTGTCTCTCTGGGTAGCTGCCGGTAGGGTCGGGGGAGGGGCGGAGGAGGCAATATGGCGTCTGCCGCGCGGCTCGGGTCTGTGCACACGAGGTGCCCGAGGGAGTTGGGAGCCTGGCGCCGCGTCCGCTACTGGCTTACCACTCACTGGCGGCGGTTGTCACTGGGCTGGTGTCCGCAGGTCCCTCTGCTTGCTGGGGAGCCCACCAGCAGTCCGGGATGCAGGGGAGGGGAAACGGCAGATCCACCTCCCCTTCCCGCTGGTCTCCGGGCTGCTCCGTGGGTCCCAGCCTCCAGTTCTCCTCCGCGACCTCCTCCCGTGGAGTCTCCCGTGGTCTCAGGTACTCCTCCTGCCGTCCCTCATCCGATGTAGGCTCGTCTTCTTGCTTCTTTCTTCTAATTTCTGCTAGAATCTGTCTTTTCTTCAGAGACACTCTGTCTGGCGGTGTTTCTCATCTGCCATCTTCTGGGCGGGGCCTCCTTTTCTTCTTAACTGTAAGTAGATAATAGAATGGGCTGTGTGAAACTGCTGTATCCATTCCTTTTCTTTAGCAATAGATAGCAGTATTGGCTGTTAGAGATCTTGTCTGTGACCTTGCCCTCAAGATATGATTTTGGGGAGGGTTTAATATCTGGAGTTTGTCCCCCACGCTGTCATCCAAGAGCTTCACAGAAACTACTCTAGGCTTTGGAAACAGAAGCTAAAAGGCAGTTTTAGTCAATAGGTCTAGCAACTGTAAAAGGAAAAAATTTACATTTCCTTTTTGTCTGCTGGGTTCCTTTTAGGTACTGTGAAAACAGAGCTCTCCAGGGTGCCTTACCTAGGAGGAAAAGAAGGGAGAGAGCAGAGAGACAGCAGAGAGTAGAGAGCTGATTTATTTTGCTCCCTAGACCCCAATACTGTCCTTTCACTCAGACTTCTAGCATCTAGAAATGTGAGAAAATAAATTTCTGTTGCTTAAGCCACCCGATCTGTGGTACTGTGTCAGCAGCCCTAGAAAACTAATACATTGCCCCCGAAAGCACCATAACCAATACATAATTTAGTTATAAGTTTATAAGACTGGTACTTTAAAAATGGAAACAACTTGACCAAAAACTGCCACAGGTTTTTGGAACAATTTAAACAAAGTTAATGCAAAAACAAAACACAGACAAACAAAAAAGACTAGGTGGTGGGTGTCTGGCCAGATTTACCCTTCCACTGGAAACAGCTATAAAACAGGACAAGTTATACAGAATAATGAATTTCAGACATTGTACAACAGGCAGTGCAGGACAGTTATATCCAAGAGAAAGAAGAAGAAGAAAAAAAAGAGGTGAGCTCTAAATTTTCCCAGCTTACTGCCTGGTAATATCCCTGAGTTGAGGAAACAGAATTCAAGGAGACCAAAACACCTAGGATTTGAAAGACACGGTGCTGGAGATGAGACAGGTGAAAGAGGTAAGGAGAGGAGGGGGAAAGAAAAATGAGGAGGAGGTAGAGGAGAAAGGGAACAGAGTAGGAAGGAGGAAGGGGAAGAGAGAGAGAGCATGCACGACCTTGAGCAAAAGGGTGAGCATGTGAGCACTCCAGAGATCTGCAGAGGTTTCCTTAAATTTTTAGCTGAGCACTGATCATGCATGTGAGGAAACTATCGGAGGCAAAGGGGAAGAGGAAGGATGCAAAGGTGTAGGAAGAGGAATTACTGAGCGCTCACATGGGATGAGGAATATTTTGTATTCCCACCAGCCAGAATGGAAAACTCCATAATTCTAGGGCATCAGGAACCACAAAGGCATTACCTCAGTAGCGGGGATGAACTAGCTCTAGACTAAAAGCTGCTCTGGTCTTACCTAACAAAGTTTAAAAGTAAGCCTCAGAAGTAACACAGGACTTCCAAGTAATTTAACACCATCCTAGACAAAACACACAAAAAATTACAGAAATTTTAAAAATCCATCACTCATCAACAAAACATTCAAAATGGCTGACATTTAATAAAACATTACCAGGCATGCAAAGAAGCATGAAAATGCAACCCATATTGAGAATAAAAGTGAACCCATAAGGTCAGGAATGGTCGCTCACGCCTGTAATCCTGGCACTTTGGGAGGCTGAGGTGGGAGGATCATGTGAAGCCATGAGTTTGAAACCAGCCTGGGAAACACAGCAAGATGCCGTCTCTACAAAATTTTTTTTGTAACTTGCTAAATATTTTTACCGTTTTTAGGTTTCTAAAAAAATTCAAAGTATTATGGGGGTACAAATATTTTCAGTTACATGGATCACTTTTGTAATGCTTGAGTCATGGTTATAAGTGTGCCTGTCACCCAGATAGTGTTCATTGTACCCATTAGGCAGGTTTTCAACCATCCCCTCCTACCCCTTCCCCCTGCTTGATTTCTGTTAAGTTTTACTTCCTTCTATGCACATGTGTGCTCATCAGTTAGTTCTAATTTATTTAATAATAGTGAGTACATGTGGTGTTTGTTTTTCCATTCTTTAGATACTTAATTTAGGATAATGGTCTCCAGTTCCATCCAAATTGCTGCAAAAAGCATTAAGTCATCCTATTCATGGCTGAGTAGTACTCCATGGTGTGCTCCATGGTATACTCCACTCATGAATTGATGGGTACTTGGATTCTTTCCACATCTTTGCAATTGTGAATTGTGATGCAATAAACATTTGAGTGCCGGTGTCTTTTTTATAAAATGACTTATTTTCGTTTGGATAAGTACCCAATAGTGGGATTGCTGGATCAAATGGTAGGTGTATTTCTAGTTCTCGGGCTCGCCTGTCTTGGAACCCCTCAGTCTCTACCATCAGTTCTGTTCATGTGGGCCTCTTCTCCACCAGAGTCTAGTTCCCAGATCTCTTCCCTGTGTCCCCAGTAACCCACTCAAGTCTGGGGGGCACAGGGTCTGGCCTGCTTGTCCGACCTGCTGGTGTGTGACTCCACAAAATGCTGGTGGGCAGGGAGCTCTGTAATTAGGCACCCGGGGTCCACTATAGGTCTGCAAGTAGAAAGGTGCAGGACCCTCACACTGTGGGAACCTTGGCCTACAGCACACACCCACTTGAGGGGAAGCTGTTGCTCACCAAATTCTTGGCTCAAACTGCACTTCCAGTTGGGGTGGTTGGGTGAGGGGTAGGGGTAGAAGTGTCTGAATGGAAGAAAGCTGGCTTTCCAGCCTCTCATGACACTCTCCTTGGAGGGGAGCCCCACACGGAATGACCAAGCTTTGGGATCACACAAGTTCTCCCCACTATTCCATGTTGCCACCTTGCCCAGACTAGTAGGGGAGGAAAAGCCTCCAAGAAACTTGGTAGCTTGTTGGTCAGTGAAGGCTCATGGATGGGAGAGAAGGACTCCGCCTTACCCTTTCTCTGGGTTCTGAGCCTCCCTGGGTTTGATCCTCATGACATCTTTTTTTATTTATCTTCTTCCTTCTCTGTTCACAATTTTCCTCTGTGAGGTCCCTGGCAGGCTCCAGCACCTCTCTCTATGATCTACACCTGATCTGTGTCTCTTCTCCCCTCTCCTATATCTCAAACCCAATCTTCCCTCCGGGATGGTCTGGCAAGCAATGTCACTAGTCAGCCATCTTGCCCCCTGACCAATTAAAAAAAAATTAACCAGGCATGGTATAATCTCAGCTTGAGCCCAGAAGTTGGAGGTTCCAGTAAGCTATTATTGCACCACTACACACTAGCCTGTCTCAAGAAAAAAAAAAAAGAAACATTATAGTATTACTAGGCACCAACATTAAAATAGCTATTAAAACTATACTCCATATGTTGAAAAAGGTAAAGGAAAATGTGAACACATTAAGAAGAGATATCGATGACCCAAAGTAAACTTCATCAGAAAAACACAATTTCTGAGAGGAAAAATACCCTCAATGGGAATAACAGCAGATTAGATATTACAGAAGAAAGATTAATGAACTTGAAGACAAAGCAAAAGAAAAATCCTTAATGAAATACAAAGAAAAAAAGATACTATTTTTTTGTTTGTTTGTTTTGAGACAGAGTCTTGCTCTGTTGCCCGGGCTAGAGTGCTGTGGGGTCAGCCTACCTCACAGCAATCTCAAACTCTTGGGCTTAAGCGATCTTCCTGCCTCAGCCTTGTGAGTAGCTGGGACTACAGGCATGCGCTGCTGCACCTGGCTAATGTTTTCTATCTTTAGTAGAGACAAGGTTTCACTCTTGCTCAGACTGGTCTTGAACTCCTGAGCTTAAGCAATCCTCCCACTTTGGCCTCCCAGAGTGCTAGGATTACAGGTGTGAGCCACTGTGCCCAGTCCTAGACTAAAAAATTTACAGAGCATCATTGAGCTCTGTGGGACAACTTAAAGCAGTCTAATATGTATGTAATTAAAGCTCAAGGGAAGAGAAAAATATTTGAAGAAACAATGGCAGAAACTATATGATAAAATCTATAAATCCACAAATCCTAAAAGCTCAATGAATCTCCAGCACAAGAAATATGAAGAAAAATATACGAAGGCATATCTTAAACTGCTTAAAACCAGTGATAAAGACAAAATCTTAAAAGCAGCCAGAGAACACATTACATTCAGAGACACATTACTTACAGAAGAACAAAGATAAGGGTGGCAGTAGATTTCTCATTGAAAACAAGGCAAGGTAGAAGAGGGAGGAACAATACATTGAAAGTACTGAGAAAAATACACTGTCAATTTATACCTAAGAAAAAGATCTTTCAAAATGAGAGTAAAATTCAAATTTTTGCAGACATATAGGAGCTCAAAGAATATATCACCAGTCAATCATCAGTTCAAGAAATGTTAAAGGGAATCTTACAGATGTGAGCAAAATGGCAGAGTGGTGGGCAGCTCCAAATACCTGCCTATTCACAGAAATATTTAATAACTAAAAAAAAAAAACAAAAAAAGAGCTGTCAGAACCAACTTTGTGAGAACTCTGGAAAACAGTCAAATGTTTACAGCAACCAGGCAACCTTTTTGCTGTTTTTACTTACCCTTGCCCCACCCCTCCCCGGTTTAATAGCAGTCTTGATGGAAGCAGCTTACGTTCCCATGTACATGCCAAGGACAGGACCATGCTTTCAAAAGAGATGACAAGATTCTGTTTTCATTACTGGCTGGTCTATAGGCCCAGTGCTAGTTAGACTTGAAGGCTGAGGCAGAATTATAAATGGACTAGCTAAGTGTTAAAGAAGGTTTCAGCACAGAATCAATCCGTGACTGGAAAAAGTTTATTTTTGGTTTTTGATTTTTGTGTTTTTTTTTAAAGTTCCCAGCATTCAAGAAAATCTCAGTCAAAACGCTGTTTGAACACAAGCTAAACTTTCAATAATCAAGAACAAACCCTGGGGAAGGGGGAAAGAATCTGATTTCCGGATTTATCACATTATAATATTTGTTTGGTTTTGAACCAAAAGAATCACAAATCATACAAAGAAACAGGAATGTATCTGGCCTATTCAAAGAAAAAAATAAATTGACAGAAACTGTCCTTTAGGAAGCCCAGACATTGGGCTTTGTCTTAGTGCCTTTGCACTGCTATAACAAAATACCACAGACTGAGTAATTTGTAAAGAACAAAAATTTATTTCTCGCAGTTCTGAAGGCTGGGATGCCAAGATCAAGGTGCTGGCAGGGTTGGTGTCTGGCGAGGGTCTGGTCTTTACTTCTAAGATGGTACGTTATTGCTGCATCCTCCAGAGGAGAGGAAAACTGTGTCCTCATGTGGCAGAAGCGCATAAGAGAGTGTGAACCCACTTTCTCAAGCCCTTTTATATGGGCCTGAATCCTACCCAAAAGGGCTCTCCCCTTATGAGTTAATCACCTCTTTTAGGCCTCACCTCTTAATACTATGCCATTGGCGATGAAGCTTTATTTAACATATGAATTTGGGGGAAGACATCATCATTTAAACCATAGAAGGCTTACTAGACAATGGCTTTATTTTTTTATTTTTTAAATTGACAAATAAAAATTGTCTTTATTTGTGGTATACAACATGTTGTTTTAAAATATGTACACATTGTGGAATGGCTAATTAAAATTAATTAACATATGCATTACTTCACATACTCATCTGTTTTTGTGTGTGTGTGTGTTGGGAATACTTAAAATCTACACTCTTAGCAATTTTCAAGTATAAAATGCATTGTTATTAACTATAGTTACCATGCTGTACAATAATAGATCTCTTGAACTCATTCCTCCTATCTAAACTTTTATATCCTTTGTCCAGCATCTCTCCAGTCCTCCCAGCTCCAACTTTTGGTAACCACCATTCTATTCTCTGCTTCTATGAGTTTAGCTATTTTAGATTTCACAAATAAGTGAGATTATGTGGTATTTGCCTTTCTGGGTCTGGGTTATTTTGGTTAACATAATGTCCTCCAGGTTGATCCATGTTGTCACAAATGACAGGATTTCCTTGACAAAGACTTTAAATCAACTGTTTAAAATATTCTCTAAGGGCTAAGGGAAACCACAGACAAAACCAAAAGAAAACCAGGGAAACAATATATGAACAAACCAAAAATATCAATAAAGAGATAGAAATTCTGTAGCTAAAAAGTATAATAACTGAAATTAAAAATTCACTAAAGAGGTGGAACAGATAATTTGAGCAGGCAGAAGAATCAGTGAAATTCAACATAAGATGATTGATTGAAATATCCAGTCTAAGAAACAGAAACAAAAAGAATAATGAGAATGAACAGAGCCTGAGGAACCCATGGAATACCATCAAGTGGGCCCCAATACATGCATGATGGAGGAAGAAGAGAAAAAAAGTGGACAGAGAATATCTGAAGAAAAAATGGCAGCTGAATGCTTCCCCAAATTTATGAAAGACATGAATCTATACATTCAGGAAGCTCAACAGACTCCAAGCTGAAAAACCCAGAGATCCATCCCAAGACACATTATACTCAAATTTGCCACAAGCCAACAACAAAAAGAGAATCCTGAAAGCATCTAGAACATCTTGAAAACAGCAAGAGAGGAACAACCTTTACATGCAAGAGATCCTCAATAATAGTAACAGTTGATTTCTCATCAAATTATGAAGGTCAGAAGGCAGTGTGATGACATATTTAATGTGCTAAAAGAAAAAAAAGTCAATCCCAAATTATATATCCAACAAAACTATCTTTGAATAATGAAGGAAAAATAACAATAATAAAAAAAACAAAACCTAAAGGAGTTTATTACTAGTAGATCTGCCATATAAGAAAAGTGAAAGGGAATCCTTTAGACTTAAATGATGGGATACTATACAATAACTTAAAACTATATGAAGAAATAAAGAACGCTAGTAAAGGTATCTACATAGATAAATATAAAAGCCAGTATTACTGTACTTTTAGTCTGTAATTCCTCTTTTTCTATATTATTTAAAAGACAAATGCATAAAATAATACTGATAAATATACACTGATGGGCACACACTGTATATAGATATAATCTGTGACAATAATAATATGAAGGAAAGAAATGGAAATGTATAGGAATGGAATATTTATATACTATCGAAACTAAGTTGGTATTATTTAAACTAGGTTGTTATAAATTTAGGATATCAGATGGCGGTGAGGGATTAAAAATTTACCTATTAGGTACAATGAACACTATTTTGGTGACAGGAACACCAAAAGCCCTGACTTAAGCATTATACAAGGTATCTTTGTTACAAGGTTTCTATGTAACAAAACCATTTGTACCACCTTAGTATTTTGAAATAAAACTAAATAATAAATAAATTTAGGCTATTTAATCTCCAAGATAACCACTAAGAAAATAACTAACATATATATACAGAAAAGGAAAGAAAAAGGAATCAAAATAGTAGGCTACAAAAAATCAACTAAATATGAAAAAAGTCAATAATGGAGGAATTCAAGACAAAAAAGGACATAAGACATACAGAATGCAAATAGCTAAATGAGAGAAGTAAATTTTTCCAGTAAATTTTTCAGTAATTATTTTAAATATAAATGGATTAAGCTCTCCAATTAAAAGAAAAAGATTCGAAGATTGAAAGGAAATCTGTTCCACGTATACACTTTCTAAAAGAGACTCACTTTATATATAAAAACACAAACAGTTTGAAACTAAAAGAATGGGAAGTGATATATCACGTGAATATTTAATAGTAAGCATAAGAAAGCTAGGGCATCTATACCATCATCAG
This sequence comes from Mirza zaza, assembly GCA_008750895.1. Lineage (NCBI taxonomy): Eukaryota > Metazoa > Chordata > Mammalia > Primates > Cheirogaleidae > Mirza > Mirza zaza. The sequence continues at coordinate 36,706 of VSMD01038379.1, read as the reverse complement.
ACAAAATACAATTTAAGTCATAAAAGATTACAAGAGACAAAGAATTATATATTGATAAAAGTGTCAATGATTCAAGAAAATATAACAATTATAAATATACACGCACCTAAAAACAGAGCCCTTCCAATGAAGTGAAAAATTGACAGAATTGAAGAGAGAAATAGACAGTCTACCATAATAGTTGGAGACTTTAATACCCCTTCTCAATAATGAATAGAACAATGAGACAGAAAGACAATTTAAAAATAGAAGACTTGAATATTATTAACCAATTATATCTAACAAACATATAAAGAACATTCCATCCAATAAAAGCAAAATGCACATTGTTGTGAACTGCACATATAACATTCTCCATAATAGACTATCTGTCAAGCTACAAAAAGTCTTAATAAATTTAAAAAGATTGAGATTATAGAAAGTATATTTGTCAACCACATTAAAATGAAGCTAGAAATCAATAATAGAAAAAAAATTAAAAATCTCACAAATATATAGAAATAACACACTCTTACAAACAGTAAGTCAAAGAAGAAATCACAAGAGAAATGGGAAAATATTTTTGAAATTTAAATAGCCATAAACACCTACATTAAAAATTAAGAAAGATCTCAAATTAATAAGCCATTTTACATCTTAAGTAACTAGAAAAAGAAGAGAAAACTAAACCCAAAACTAGCAGAAGGAAGAAAGTAATAAAGATTAGACAGGGAAAAATGAAATAAAAATAGAAAAATAGAGAAAATCAACAAAACGAAAAGTTGGATTTTAAAAAATAAACAAAATTGACAAGTCTTTAATTAGATTGACTAAGAAAAAAGAGAGAAGACTCAAATTATTACAATCAGAAATGAGAGTGGGGATATTACTACCAAATTTACAGAAATAAAAGTACTATAACACTACTATAAACAGGTATACAACAACAAATAAGATAACTTACATAAATGGACAAATTCCTAGAAACACAAACTGCCAACCTAACTGAAGAAATAGAAAATCTGAATAGAACTATAACAAGTACAGAGGTTGTATCAGTAAATAAAAACCTCTCCAAAAATGAAAATTCCAGGACCAGACGATCTCACTGGTGAATTCCACAAACTATGTAAAGAAGAATTAACACCAATCCTTCTCAAACACTTCAAAAATATTTGAAAAGAAGGAATACTCCTAATTCATTCTATGATGCCAGCAGTATCTATTCTGCTACCAAAGCCAGAAAAATACACCACAAGAAATGAAGACTACAGACCGATATCCCTTATGAATATAGATACAAATATCCTCAAGAAAATACTGGCAAATTGAACTGAGCAGTATATAAAAGGATTACATACCATGACTAAATGGTATTTATCCCAAGTATGCAAAGGTCATTCAACATAAGAAAATCAATGTAATAAATCACATTAATAGAAAAAAGAAAGAAAAAACCCAAAAAACCACATGATCATCTCAATTGAAACCCTATGAGACATTGGTCTAGGCAAAGAATTTTTGAGGAAGACCCCCAAGGCAATCACTGCAACATCAAAAATAAACAAATAGGATCTGATCAAATTAAAAAGTTTCTGCACAGCCAAGGAAACCATCAGTAGAGCAAATAGACAACCCACAGAGTGGGAGAAAATATTTGCTTTCTACATCTCTGATAAAGGTCTAATAACAAGAATCTATCTAGAACTTAAAAGAATTAACAAGAAAAAATCAAACAATCCCATCAAGAAATGGGCAATGGAAATGAACAGAAACTTCTCCAAAGAAGACAGAATAACGGCCTACAAACATATAAAAAAAAAAAAGCTCTACATCTCTAATCATCAGAGAAATGCAAATCAAAACCCCAATGAGATACCACCTAACCCCAGTGAGAATGGCCTGTATTAAGAAATCCCAAGGCCAGGCACGGTGGCTCACGCCTATAATCCTAGCTCTCTGGGAGGCCAAGGTGGGCGGATCGTTTGAGCTCAGGAGTTTGTGACCAGCCTGAGCAAGAGCGAGACCCCATCTCTACTATTAATAGAAAGAAATTAATTGGCCAACTAATATATATAGAAAAAATTAGCCGGGCATGGTGGCACATGCCTGTAGTCCCAGCTACTTGGGAGGCTGAGGCAGCAGGATTGCTTGAGCCCAGGAGTTTCAGGTTGCTGTGAGCTAGGCTGACGCCACGGCACTCACTCTAGCCTGGGCAATAAAGTGAGACTCTGTCTCAAAAAAAAAAAAAAAAAAAAAAGAAAAGAAATCCCAAAACAACAAATGCTGGCGAGGATGCGGAGAGACAGGAACACTCTTACACTGCTGGTGGGTCTGCAAATTAGTGCAACCTTTGTGGAAAAGAATTTGGAGATACCTCAAACAGCTAGAAATAGAAATGCCATTCGACCCAGCAATAGCATTGTTGGGCATCTACCCAAAAGAGCATAAGACATTCTATTATAAAGACATCTGCACCCAAATGTTTATGGCAGCACAATTCACTATAGCACGGTCATGGAAACAACTCAAGTGCCCGTCAATTCATGAGTGGATAATTAAAATGCAGTATATGCTGACAATGAAATATTACTCAATTCTAAGAAACGACAGTGAGCTAGCACCGTTTATGCTATCCTGGATTAAGCTTAAGCCTGTTATCCAAAGTGAGGGGACACAAGATATGTAAAATGGGCTCCACATCTACTTGCCATCAAATTGGTACTGACTGATTAAAACTATGGTGCTCAAATGGTGGTAATGTTCACCAGGGACTGGGGGGGAGACCCACATCTTAGAGATGTGGCGAGCATTGTGGGGGGGGGGGAAGGGCATACCTCTAGCCCTTCTTAGGGAGAGGCAAAGATATACAATGTAACCAAAATGTCAAGACAAACAAACAACGACAACAAAAAACTTTTATCGGGTGGTGGGCAGGCGGGAGGGCGGAGGAGGAGAAGGGTGTATACTTACATAATGTGTGCAGTGCGCACCACCTGGGGATTGGACACGCTTGAAGTTCTGGTGCGTTGGGGGGAGGGGTGGCAGGGGCAATATATGTAACCCTAACAATATTTGTACCCCCATAATATGATGAAATAAAAGAGAAAAAAAAGAAAAAGTCATTTGACAAAATCTAATACCCTTTCTTGATGAAAATACTCAGCAAAATAGGAATAGAAGGGAATTTTCTCAACATGATAAAGGGCATTTATGAAAAGCCCACAGCTAACATCAGGCTTAATTGTGAAAGACTGAAAGCTTTTCCCCTAAGATCAGGTACAAGACTAGGATGCCTGTTTCTGCAACTTCTATTTAACATTGTACTAAAAGTTCTAGGCAAAGCAATTAAGCAGGAAATAAAAAGGCATTCCAAGTGGAACAGAAGTTAAACTATATCTATTTGCAAATCGCCTGATCTTATATCTAGAAACTCCTAAAGTAGTGATCCCCAACCTTTGGCACCAGGGACCAATTTCATAGAAGACAATTTTTCAATGAGGGATGGGGTGGTGGTGGTGGGGAGGCAGAACTCAGGTGGTGATGCCAATGATGGGGAGCAGCTATAAATATATATGAAGCTTCACTCACTCACTGCTTACCTCCTGCTGTGCATCAAGTTCCTGAGTTTCATGGAAGACAATTTTTCCGTGGATGGTGCTGGTGGGGATGGGTGGGTTGGAGCTCAGGTGGTGGTGTGAGGCCCGGTTCCTAACGGGCCAAGGACTGTACAGGGTGGCGGCCCAGGGGTTGGGGACTGCACCCCTAAAGAATTCACAAAAAAACTGTTAGAACTAATAAATTAATTCACCAAATTTTCAGGATTCAAAATCAACACACACAAAGTTCAGTTGTATTTATATACAACAGCAATAAACAATCCAAAAAGGAAATTAAGAAAACAATTCTATTTATTACAGCATCAAAAAGAATAAAATATTTAGGAATAAATTTAACCAAGGAGGTACAAGACTTTTACCCTAAAACTATAAAACATTGCTGAAAGACAATAAAGAAGATATAAATAAATGGAAAGGCATTCTATGTTCATGGATTAGAAGACTTAATATTGCTAAGGTGACAATAGTACCCAAAGTGATATACAGATTTAATGAAATGCCTATCAAAATCCCAATGACATTTTTTACAGAAATGAATAGTCATCCCAAAATTCATATAGAATTTTAAGGAACTCACAATAGTCAAAAGAATCTTGAATAAGAGAACATAGCTGAAAGTCTCATACTTCTCAATTTTAAAACATACTATTAATACAAAGCTACAGTAATCAAAACCATATTGTAATGGCATAAGGCTAGACATATAGACCAATGGAATAGAATCGAGAGCCCAGAAATAGATTCTCACATCTATGGTCATTTGATTTTTGACAATGATGCCAAGACCATTCAATGGGAAAAGAACAGTCTCTTCAAGAAATGGTGCTGGTAAAACTGGATATCCATGTCCAAAAGAATGAAGTCGGACTCTTTCCTTATGCCATATACAAAAATTGACTCAAAATGGATCAAACACCTAAATTTAAGAGTTAAAAGTATTAAAATACTTATAAGAAACCACAGGGGTAGATTTGCATCATTTTGGATTTGGCAATAATCCAGCAAATCTAATTTCTTTCTCTCTACGTACCTATATATTTATATAGATATAGATATGTATGTATATACCAAATAATTGAAAACAGGGACTTTGATACTTGTATGCCAGTGTTCATAGCAGCATTATTCACAATAACCAAAAAGTGGAATCAGCCCAAGTGTCCATCAACAGATGAATGGATAAGTTTTGTCTATATCTATATATACATGTGTGTGTCTCTCTCTATATATATGTTTTTCAACATGGGGGATGGAGTGTGTGTGTATGTGTATCACTATATGTATATATATACACACACACACACACACAAACATATATATGAATGAATGAGGTTCTTATGCATGTTACAACATGGATAAACTTTAAAAACATTCATTATGATAAATGAAATAAGTCATTGTATTTTTTTTTCTAATTTGATCTTGAGGTCTCTCTCACAAGATGGGCTATAAATTCTAGCACTACCCTGACAGGGATCCAGGGATTTGGTTATGGGTATTTGCAATGTACCTTTCATGGGATACTTGTTTATGCTGGTAGACGATCTAATGCCTAAGTGTCAACCTGTGACCAAGTGTCCCTCTCACAGGAAACTTGTTTATACTGGCAGATGCCCTGAGGCTCTTGTCTGACCTGTGTCCAGTTTATTCCTACCTAGACAGCCACTCTCTAGGACAGCCCTAACTGGGAAAGAAGTTAGGTTTTGGTGTATTGGCTAGGTGAGACGCAGAGGAGGCAATTCAACAAAACACATGAAATAACAGAAGCAGTTTATTACTTAAGATCCTAGAGAAAAGAGGGTAGCATGCCACATAGAGCCAATGGGAAGTGGGGAAGTCCGAGACACACTCAACTAGCTAGTGGGGAGTCGGAGAGAAGGGGGGGAGAGAGAGAGACCTGTGGGCTGAAGCCCTTACTGGGATCCAGGGCATTACCCAAACAGATTTCTCATGGGGATTTCTAATTGGTAGATTTAGAGCAAGCAGGCATGAGTTCCACAGAATCATACTGAGACAGAGAGGTGCTAACTGTGGTGTATCTGCATAGTCCATGCACAGTGTAGGCGTCAGTGGGGCAAATCAAGTAGGTTGCATTTAGCTGTCCCATAGGAAAGTGGTCACCAGGAGGTGGTTATATAAGGTACATATGTGGATTGAGTATACTAAGGAACTGGAGGGAGGTGGAAAACTGGAATCTGTGTTAAGGGTGACTAAGCCCTGCTTGTCCAACTTGTATACAAGTCCAACTTGTATTTAAAATGGATGCCAAGGCAACATAAAATTATAAGAATTCACTACAGTCAGAAAAAAAAGAACAAATATTGTATGATTCCACTTACATGAAATATTTAGAATTGGCATATTCATGGACAGAAAATATATTAGGATGTACTATGTGCATGGGAGGGGGAAATGTAGAATTATTGCTTAATGGGTACAGAGTGTTTGAAGTGATAAAAAAATCTTGGAAACAGCGGTGATGGTTGCAAAACATTGTAAATGTAATTAATGACACCAAATTATACAATTAAGAATAGTTAAAATGACACAAAAATTGAACTATACCCTTATAAAAAAGAAGTTCTTCAGGTAAAAGGAATATAATTCAAAATGGAAGTCTGGATCTACACAAAGAAATGAAGAATACAAAAAAGGGAAAGTGTAAGTCTTTAAAAGATGAATATTTTAATGCAAAATTAATAAGAATGAATTGTGGGCTTTATAACATTTGTAGAAGCACAATTTATGCTAACAATAGCACAAAGACTAGAAGAAGGGTAATAGAAGTATACTTGCTGTAAATGTCAAATCAACTAATATTTGCATTAAGATACATTGTGGTAAGTTAAATATGTATATGTAAACCCTAAGGTAACCACTAAAACAAAAAGTTATGGCTAATAACCCAAAAAAGGAGATAAGAAGGAACCATAAAATACCCAATTAATCCAAAGGAAGGTAGAAAAGAGGGAAAAGAGAACAAAGGACAGGACAAACAGAAAACAGATAGCAAAATAGTAGACTTAAACCTAATAATATCAATAATCACATTAAATGTAAGTGTCTAAAGCCCTAATGAAAAACAGATATTGTCAGAATGAATAAAAAGCAAGACCCATCTGTAAGAAACCACTTGAAATAAAAAGACATAAATAGGTTAAATAATGTTAATCCTTATAATTGAGTGGAAAAAATATTCTATTTTAATATTAATCAAAGGAAAGCTAGAGTAGTTATAATACTATCATACAAAACAGATTTCAGAGCAAATACTATTACCAGGGATAAAGCAAATCATTTCAAAATGAAAAATGGGGCAATTCATTAGGAGGACATATTGTTTGTGTGCCTAACAATGGAGCTTCAGAATTCATGAAGCAAAAACTGATAGAACTGAAAGGAAAGACAGACAACTGCACATTTATAGTCAGAGATTTTAATATCCTTCTCTCAATAAATCATGGAATATATATATATATATATATATATATACACACACACACAAAAAGTCAGTAAGGATATAGAAGACTTGAACAACATTATCAACCACTTTGACCTAATTGACGTTTATAAAATACTGCACGCAATCACAGCAGAGTGCTCATTCTTTTCAAGTGCATGCAGAACATTAACCAAAGTATGCCATATTCTGGGTCATAAAACAAGCCTCAATAAAGTTCAAAGTATTGAAAATGCATAAAGTATGTTCTCTGACCACAATGGAATTAAATTAGAAATTAATAATAGATTTGAAAATTCTCAAATACTTACAAACCAAATAAGACACTTCTAAATAACCTATATGTCAAAGAAGACATCAGAAGGGAAAATAAAAAGCATTTTGATTTGACTGAAAATGAAAACACAACATATCGAAATTTGTGAGATGAACCTAAAGCAGTGCTTAGAGGAAAGTTTATAGCATTAAAGGCTTATATTAGAAAATAAGAAAATTCTCAATAATCTAAGCTTCTATTTGAAGAAACTAGGGAAAAAAAGAGCAAACTAAACCCAAAGTAAGCCCAAGTACAGAAATAATAAAGGTTAAGGCCTCCCATGCTACTTTTGTAGCATGTCCCCTAGGTTTTTCTGATGTTCTTCTCATGATTAGAATGGAGTTTGGGGGAGGAAGACCACAGAAGTAAAGTGCCTGTAATTCTAGCACTCTGGGAGGCCGAGGCGGGAGGACTGCTTGAGCTCAGGAGTTCAAGACCAGCCTGAGCAAGAGCGAGATCCTGTCTCTACTAAGAAAAAAAAAATAGAAAAATTAGCCGGGTGTCATGGTGTGCACCTGTAGTCTCAGCTACTTGGGAGGCTGAGGCAGGAGGATCCTTTGAGCCGAGGAGGTTGAGTGCTGTACAATGATGCCACTGCACTCTACCTGGGTGACAGAGCAAGACCCCATCTCAAAAAAAAAAAAAAAAAAAAAAAAGAAAGAAAGAAAGAAAAGATGCTCATCATCACTAGTAATTAGGAGAACAAAAATTAAAATCATGATGAGATACCATGCTATACCTATAAGGATGGCCAACCCCCCCCCCCCCAAAGAAAAACCCTGATAATACCAACTGCTGGCAAAAATGCTGGAACTTTCATACTATGCTGATTGGAATACAAAATGGTATGCCCACTCTGGAAAACTCCTAGCATTTTCTTATAAATTGAAACATACACTTACCATATGACCCAACAACTCCAGTCCTAAGTATTTACTATAGAGAAACAAAAAATTTACATTCACTCTAAAACCTGTACATGAATGTTTATATAATAACAACTCTAATTATAATTGCCAAAAAACTGTAAACAACACAAAAGCCCTTAAAGTGGCTAAATAGATAAATAAACTTTGAAATCCATATAATTGAATATTACTCAGCAATAAAAAGGGACAAACTATTGATACATGCAATAGCCTGAATGAATCCTAAAAGTATTATGCTGAGTGAAGAAAGCCAGCCTCAGAAGGTTACATACTTTATGATTCCATTCATATTACATTCAGGAAAAGACAAAGCTATAGTGATTGAGAACAAAACAGTGGTTATGAGTGGGGTCGCGGTTTGACTACAAAATGATAGCACGAGATAATATTGGAGGGTAATGGAACTGTTCTATATCCTGATTGTGGTGGTAGTTACATGAATCTATATATATGTTATAATTCATAGTACTGTACAACAAAAAAGCAAAGTCGATTTTACTGTATTATTTTAAAAATAAAAACAAAATCAAAATGACTTATAAGAATTATTTTTAAAAAGCTACATACTGTATGATTCCATTTATATCATATATGGAAAGGTGAAATTATAGAAACAAAAAAATAGGTCAGTGGTTGACAGGACATGGGGCTGGAGGGAGGGATTAATTCTTAAGGGCAGCATGAGGGGATTTTTTTGGTGTTGGTGGAACTTTTCTGTATCTTGATTGTAGTGATGGTGGTCACACAACTTGCATGCATTTATTTAAACTCATAGAACTGTACCCCCCAAAAGAAGGGTTTTTTTTAAATTTTACTAAATTTTACTAGAATATGGAAAAATATACTTTTATGAAATGAAAATGCAAATCACAGTCTGATAAAAAATTTGCAAAACATATCCATCAAAGGACTTAATTCTAGAATATATAAAGCAGTCTTATAATTTAATAATCTGGAAAAACAACTCAATTTAAAAATGGGCAAATAATGTGGATAGACATTTAACTCAAAAGATATATAGCTGGGTGATAAAAATATTATGGAATTACACAGCGGTGATGTCTGCAAAACTTTGTAAATATATTAAAAACACTGAATTGTGTACTTTAAAAGGGTAAATGTTATAGTTTGTGAATTATATCTTAATAAAAAATAAAATATTCGGATGGGATATAAGCACATGAAAAGATGCTCAACATCATTAATCATTTAGGAAATGAAGATTAAAATCACAGTGAGATACCACTTCGAACCCACTAGAATGCCTCAAATTAAAAGGACTGATACCAACAAGTATTGGTAAGAATGCACAGCAAGTGGAAATCTCATATATTGATGGTAGAAATGTAAAACTACTTGGAAAAACTGCTTGACAGTTTCTTAAAAAGTTAAATATATATTTATCATATGATCCAGCCATTTTACCCCTTAGGTGCTGGAATGCTGCCTACAGGATTGGACAAGCCATGCTTTGCATATTAGCTAGGGCAGGCATACAATTACTAATGTTTCTACTAATCTTTCAGGAAATTTCAGCCTTAAAATAATATAATTGATATTTGTGTATCCTTCTGTACACAAAATACATAGTCCCCAGTTTAGTCAATTGGATACTGGAGGACAACCACTATTCTCTGACAAACTGTTATTTTCCAATCTTTCCAGGATGTTTTTCAACAATGATATATCAAGTTCAGAATACATCAGCTGCATTTAATAGAAAGACTGAAACAAATTGTCTTAAATAATGAAGATAATTTATTGTGTCTTGTAACCAAAAGGTCCAAAGTTAGGTGAGATTTCAAGTGAGACCTAATTCAACAGCTCAATGGTGTCACCAAAGATCCAGCATTTTTTCATCTTTATTTTCTGTCTTCATTGATACCCACTTCATTTTAAGGCTGGCTATTTTTCCATGTGGTCAGAGACTGACTTCTGGGGGCTTTTTTTTTTCTCATTCACATCCAGAAGAAAATGGACATCTTCTCCAGATAGCTTTCACCAAGGAAGTTTCTTATACAGAAACCCCAGCAGCGATCTGTTTGTCTCCTTAGACCAAATTAGCTTGAGTCAACCTAGACCTGAATCTGGGAGTGGAATCATTTCCATTAAAGCACATGGGCTGTGCTGGGGAAGAAGGGACAGCTACCTGAATGAAAATCAGGATATTCTTACCAAAGGGATAGGGAAATAGATACTAAGTAGCTAAAAACAGAAAATGTTCACTACAATTGGGAAAAATACAGATGGGATTTCATGGTCATAGTCTTTGCACATATGCTCTCTCCTGACTCTTATCTATAAAATGTTAGCAGGGCAGCTGACTTTGTGGCACCCTTGAACCACTTCATCCAGTGGTTTTCCCTATGAGGAAATTATAAGAGGCCATACACCTTTTCTTCTTTCTTTTTCTTGTTTGAGACAGTCTCACTCTATTGCCCAGGCTAGAGTGCCAAGGCATCAGCCTAGCTCACAGCAACCTCAAACTCCTGGGCGCAAGCGATCCTCCTGCCTCAGCCTCCTGAGTAGCTGGGACTATAGGTGCAAGCCACCAGGCCTGGCTAATTTTTTCTATTCTGAGTTGCCCAGCTAATTTTTTTTTCTATTTTTAGTTGAGACAGGGTCTCACTCTTGCTCAGGCTGGTCTCGAACTCCTGAGTTCAAATGATCCTTCCGCCTTGGCCTCCCAGAGTGCTAGGATTACAGGCATGAGCCATCACGCCTGTAAGAAAAAGCTTACACTTTCTTTTTCTTTGAATTTTTCATCATTTGTACCAGTATCTACAGTCACTTTAGTTTCTGGATTTCCTCTTTTGACTGGCTTACAACCTTAGCATTTTCCTTCTTTCTTTTCCACATCATGTGTAACATGGGAAGGAACAGGGGCCTCTCCTTAGGTAGAAAGCTAGAGCTTTGGCTGCATGTCTCTCGGGATAGCCTCTACCTTTATTAACTTGAGCTTATCAATTGCTTCCTTTTTTGACTCTCGAATAAGCATTTCCAGCCTTAAACTCTAGGTAGATACCTTTCCCCCATACTCTGCTAAGTAGGAAGGAGTGTACTCCATACATCCCTGTGGCTCTCAACATTGCCAAATGCCAACTCATGAGTCTTCAAAGTTTTGATCTACCTGAAGCTTTGCTTCCCTGGAGAATATGAGTTACTTTAGGTTGTTTTCATCATTGTCCTTCTTGTTTCTACATCTGGTATATTCTATTCTTGCTGCATCTCAGCTGCATATCCCAATCAGAGTTTGTAAATTTCTTTCCTTGTGCTGGTATCGGGCTACCTGAGAACATTCAGTTCTTCCTTGCTCACGATCAAGAAGAGGCTAAATTGTTTCCCCCACCAGCTGTCCACCAACTAAACTAATTTTTCATGTGAAACAATTAGAGTTTAGGCTGTAGAGGTGTTTTTATACCCAAGAAATCTAGTCACATCCAATAACATTTGTCTCTTCCTTTCTAGGCAAAGATTCAGTCTTCTTTATAGGAAAGACTAAAAAAAATTTTTTGAGTCCTAGAGAGTAGGCTAAAATAACACATGCCATGTATTCCACTTTTCCCCTTTCTTTTTCTGGTATCTCCCAGGGCTTGCAGGGCTTGCAGAATAATGCCATCATGAAATGCTAGTAAGGCCACATTCACACACTCTTCTTCCCTTTTGAATAATTATTTAATATTTGGCATTATATATTTGCTGACTGAATGTGTGAATTAATGGAAATATAGCAATTACATATCAAGTAAAAAATCCAGTTTTAAAACATATGTAATATTATTCCTCCCCTGTAAAAATCACATATATTTGAATATGCTTATATGTATAGAAAATTCTGGAATTATACATAAAATATTGAATAGTTTGCTCCTGAGAATGGGGTGAAAATTTTAAAAATTTCTTTACTTTTGACATTTATTTTTTATTATTTCCTTCTTTCCTTTTTAATTTTTCTTCCCCTCCTTTATTCTTTCTTTCATTAATTTTTTTCTTTCTGTTATAATAATGTTTCAAATTTTTTAATAAACTTTTAATTTGGGAATAATTTTAGATTTATAGGAAAGTTGCAAAGATAGTTACATGGTTTCAGTTTCTCTTTATGTTATCTTACATTACCGTAGCACACTTGTTAAAACTAAGAAATCAACACTGGTGCATTATTAACTCAACTCCAGACTTTAATCAGATTTTACCAACTTTTCCATTAATTTCCTTTTTACTTCCTAGGATCCAACCCACTTGCATTTTCGTTGTTGTGCTTCCTTAGTTTGCTCTGGTCTGTGACAGTTCTTTTCCTTGATTTTTATGACCTTGACAGTTTTGAGGAGTACTAGTCAGGCATTTTGTAGAATGTCCCTCAATTTGTGTTTATTGGTTATTTTTATCATGATTAGACTGGGGCTTACATATTGGAAACAATACCATAGACATGATGTGAGGAGTACATGATATCGACATGACTTATCACTTCTAATGTTAACTTTGATCACTTGGTTAAGGTGGTATTTGCCAAGTGTCTTCACATTAAAGTTACTATTTCCCCTTTTCCAGCATGTATTAGTTTTATAATAACTAATAACATATTTTCAAAAGTAGAAAAATTACACCAAACACCAGATGGCTCCCTGCAGATCAATGTCTTCCCAACATGTCCAGAGCCTTTCTCAGGAGAATAAGATATCAAAAATATTCTTATTTCCCAGAGAACAGAAGAATGATGACCTACTGGAAATTTCTTTTTATTTACTTTCCTCACAAAATTAAATTTCGCTCATATCCTTTCCATTCTTCCCATCAGAAACATAGGACTTACTTTGTTGAAGCAGTTTGAGTGGTAAAGGAAAAAGCAAGTTTCTACTTTGTTTTACATCAGTCTGGAAAGGAGTAAGTTGATTCTTAGTAGTAGCTTGAGGTGTCCTAGGAGGATCCTAGACTATAGTTGTGCTGAATGCACCCTTACATTTAGGGTATGGTATCATAGAATGTTTCTCTGTTACCTTCGCAACTGGAATGACATATCAAGGTTTCATTGTGGTTGAAGTTTAAATTTAAATAATTAATGCCTTTGTTGAGAAATTCTCCTGTGTCCCTTAAGCAATATAGAAAAGTGGCATTGTTGCTTAGGTACCGCAATCTTTTAATTTCAATCATGAAAAAAATGATGATCTGGTTTTTGCCAAAGAATATTATGTAGTAAAGCTTTTTATTATGTAGTAGTTATGTAGTAGTTAAAGCTCCATAAGCTTTTTTATGGATCCATTATTTACTATCTGTGTAGGTCCCTTAATTGTCCTGACACTTAGATTCCTCGTCTGTAAAAAATTGGAATGATAAAAAAGAAATACTATCTACTTTATAGTATGAGAACTATTGTCTTCCTGTTAAATTGATCCTTTTATCATTATGAAATGTGCCTCTTTATCTCCAGTAATACTTCTTGCCTGAAATACTAGTTTGTCTGACATTAATATAACCATGAAAGCTTTGTTGTCATTGTTTTTGTTGCTAGTGTTGATGTTGCATGGTATATTGTACTTTAAATCTATCTGTAACTTTATACATAACGTGTCTCTTGTAAATGGCATATAGTTGTATCTAGAATAGATTTTATTTTGTCAGACAATCTTTGTCTTTTAGTTGAGGTATTAACATTTAGTTCATTTCTATTAATGTAATTAATGATATATAGTCATGCATTGCTTAATGACAGGGATATATTCTGAGAAATGTGTTGTTATGTGATCTTGTCATTGTACGAACATCATAGAGTGAACTTACACAAACCTAGGTGGTGTAACCTACTACACACCTAGGCTATATGATATAGTTTATTGCTCCTAGGCTGAAAACCTGTACAGCATGCTACTATTTACACTAGCATCACCACAAACACATGAGTAATGCATTGCATGGTGACATTAAGACAGCTACAACATCACTAGGCAATAGGGATTTTTCAGCTCCATTATGATCTTATGGGACCACTGTCATATTTGCGGTTCCTTGTTGATGGAAATGTTATGTGGTGCACAATTGTAGTTGCATTTAAGTTCACCATCTTGCTATTGTGTATTTGTCTAATCTGTCCATTGTTTCTTTGTTCCTCTTATGCTCTCTTATTTTGGATCAATTCAGTTTTTCATTATTACTACTCCATTCTGAGTCCTCCATTAGCATTTTATTTATATCACTTTCCAATGATTTTAGCGGTTATTCTAGAGCAATGGTTTCCCAAACAGGAGTGATTTTGTCACCCAGGGGACATTTGGCAATGTCTGGAGATATTTTTGGTTGGCACACCTTGGGATAGGTGCTACTGCCATCTACTGGGTAGAGGCCAGGGATACTGCTAAACATCTTAAAAAACACATGATAGCCATCCACAACAAAGAATTATTCAGCCCCAAAAGTCAATGGTGACAAGGTTGAGAAACTCTGCTTTAGAAACCCTGTAATCCTTGATTTATTACAATCTACCTTAAATTAGTACGTTACCACCTCATAATAAATGCAAAACATTATACAACAGTAAAAGTCCATTTACCTGCTCCCATCTTTTGTGCTATTATCACATTTTTTTTATTTCTACACATAACTCTACAAGGCATTATTATTATTGCTACTTCAAATAATAGATAATCTTTTGTATTTATCCACATATATACCCTTTCTGGTGCTCTTCATTCCTTCCTAAAGATCTGTTCTTCAGCATAGTATTATTTTCCTTCAGCCAGAAGAAAATAGTATTGCTTACAGTGCAGTTTTGTTGGCACTGAAGTCTCTCAACTTTTGTCTGTCCAAAAATATTTATTTCACCTTCATTTTTTAAAAGGATTTTCACTAGGCACAAAATTGTAGATTTGTGGTTTTATCATATAGCATTTTAAAGATGTGATTACATTACATTCCGGCATCCATGGATTGTGTTGTGTTGAAGGGGTTTTGGTTAGTCTTATTTTCACTTCAATGAAGGTAACTTGCCTTTTCCCCCCTTGGATACTTTTAAGTTTTACTCTTTATCCTTGGTTCAGAAGTTGGACTATGATGTGCCTAGGTATGGTATTCTTGTGCTTATCTTGCTTGGTGTTTACTGAAATTGTTGGATCTATGGGTTGATGTCTGTCATTACTTTTGGGAAGTTACCAGCCATTATCTATTCAAACAGTTTTTTTCTGCTTCATTCTCTTGCTCTCTTCCGAGATTCTAATTACATAAATTACATATATATTAGACTGTCTGACAATCTGTATATCTCTCACCTTTTTTTCTCTTCTTTCCATTATTTTTTTTGCTATATACTTTAATTGGATAGTTTTTATTGAACTGTCTTTGAGTTCACTATTCCTCTCTTCTGTTATGTTCAGTCTACTATTAAACCCATTCACGGAGTTCTTTTAAATTAAAGTGAAATGCACAAACATAAAATTAATCATTTTATTTATTTATTTATTTATTTATTTTTTGAGACAAGGTCTTGCTCTGTCACCCAGGCTGAGTGTAGTGACACGACTGTAGCTCACTATAACCTCAAACTCCTGAGCTCAAGTGATCCTCCAATCATCTTTCCAAGTAGCTAGGACTATAGGCATGTACCACCATTCCCATATGATTAAGAAATTTTTTTTTTTTTTTTGTAGAGATGAGGTCTCACTATGTTTCTCAGGCTGGTCTTGAACTCCTGGGCTGAATTGATCCTCCTGCCTTGGCCTCCCAAAGTGCTGGGATTACAGGTGTGAGCCACCATGCCCAGCCAAAATTAATCATTTTAAAGTACGCACCACCATCTCTAGTTATAAAACATTTTAATTACTCCCAAAATAAACCCCATACCCATCAAGTAGTCACTTCCTATTCCCATCTCCCCATAGACCTTGGCAACCATCAATCTGCTTTCTGTCTCTACGAATTTATCTATTCTGGGTATTGCATATAGGTGGAATCAAACTATATGTGACCTTTCGTGCCTGGCTTATTTCACTTAGCATAATGTTTTTGAGGTACAATCAGATTGTATCAGGTATCAGTACATCCAACATCTGGATCACTAGAGGGTCTACTACTGATTATTTTCCTTTTCATTATGGGTCACACTTTCCTGTTTCTTCATATGTCTTATAATCTTTTTGTATGCTGACAATTGTGCATAAAATGATGATAGAGTCTGATGTCAATATTTATTTTCCTCTTAGAGGTGATGCTCTTTTCTTTGTCAGGAAAATGGGTGAGGAGCTAATGACCTCAAACCAATTAGGAATTGAGCTCGGTTGGCACTGGGTTTAGTTCTACTCTGTTCTAACTAAAACTCAAAAGGGCAAAATTTGAAAACAGATTTTTTTTTTGGTAGAGAACCTTTTCTCTGCCTAGACTTTGTCTCCTATAAATCATGAAAATTAAAGTGATTTATCTCTGATTTTCGAACACAGCCTCTTAGCCTCCAATGCCACTCCAGTGGTCAAGAAAAGTCCATGGGAAGAAACCTAAGTGAGCCCTACTGTGAGTTTGAGGCTCCTCCAAATTCTGATCTCTCATGTCAGGCCACGAGGTTGTCAAAAGTTCTGCTACTTTTATCCCCTTAGCAGAGTCTCTCTGTTTATGGCAAAAAAATCCTAGGCCCACACCCAGACTTGGCAGATGTCCCACAGGAGGAAAGTGGTTGCTAATCTTTGCTTTCATAGAAAAGACTCTTCTTTCTCTCCCTCTTCCTCTCTCTCTCTACATACATATACATGTACATACATACATATATATTTTTCTAGCTGTTACAGTAGAGGGAAAGTCTGTTCCTACCTTCTATATCCTGTAGATCCATAAGATCAGGTAGAAAAGGGTTTACGAGAATTATATTAATTAATTTTATTTATTCAACTAATATTTATTTTTCACTTTCTATGTGCCAGGGATTGTTCTAAGCTCTACAGATATTTCAATGTTCTTAGCTTTAGCAGCTGTGTCAATAGCTGTACCATTTAAGTGGATGTAACATTAGGGATGGGATCAGTTTTTGAATAGGAAGTGTATCAACAGTTCTGTGTTGAGCAAGCTCAGTTTGACATGCCTATTAGGCATCCAAGTGGAGGTGTCATGTAGGCAGCTAAATATACAAGTCTAGATTATAAATTACAATTCAGGGGAGAGTCTCAATGTGGATAAATTAAGGGGGTCATCAACATATGGATGGGATTCAAAGCCATGGGTCTGAATGAGATCATCTAGGAAGTAAGTACAGATAGAGAAGTGTTCTGTAGTACTGAGCCCTGGGGAAACCCAATATTAAAAGATGTGAGAAGAAAGAAGAAAAATTAGCCAGCAACGGACCAATGAAGGAGAAGCCCATGAGGGAGGAAGGAAACCAAGAGTAAGGTGTCACAGAAGCCAAGTGAAGAAAACATTTCGAGAAGGAAGGAATGATCAATTGTGTTGAATACTGCTAAGAGGTTAAGTAACATAGGGATGAAAAGATGGCCACTGCATTTGGCAACTGGTGGCATTAGAAAGAGCTGTTAGAGAGTAGGGCCAAAAGTCTGGCTAAAGTGGGTTAAGGAGAAAATCTGGAGGTAAAGAGGTTATAGGAGAACAGGTTCTTGGATGACCTTGGCCAACCCCACTCTTTCAACTCCCACTTGAAGTTCTTTGAATAACTGCAGAATATACCAAGAATGCAACATATTGAGATAAGGAGGAAGTGTCTGAAGCAATATGACCTATGCTCCCATTCTGCAACATTTGTGCTCAGTGAGCCAAGTGGTGCCCAAAGTATGTAAACTCAGGGCAGAGTGCTTTCGGGGTTGCTCAGCTGTGGTATGATGTGGGTCACATGCAGACAAGACCAAACCACCCTGGGCAACTTTCCTGAGCCTTGAGGGACCAGCTTGCCATGGATACTAGGCTTCTGTTTATCCTTGCTGCCTATATGTGACTGATGTAATCTGTTTTGCCTGACTTGTTGTGCGAGTGTTCTCTCTCACCAGACTCATGCAAGTGGTAGAGATACTGGGGCATGTTTTGCTCCTCCTCATAGGTGTCCTCATGGTGTTGGAACTGCTGTGGTAGCTGGGTCCATTCTAAGCCCCTGCCAGATTTATGCATCTTTGCAGAAGTATAAACAACTCTGAGTGAATTTTACTATTAACGGGAGCAAAAAATGGGATGTCAGCTGGGAGGGCATCAACGGTCAAAGAAGAGTTTTTTCATTTTAAGAAATATGAGATTATATGACATATAAAACATTTAGCATGGTAATGGTAAATAAATTATGTTTACTATTATTATCTTACTATAAGAATCCTTTGAACTTTGGAGATAGTAGTCCATACAATTCTAGGACTTTTAGTATTCATGTTCTGGTTCTTTAAGTTTGGGCCAAAAAGGAAAGTCAAATTCTCAGAGAAAGAAATTCATAATTTTGTGAGCATACTTGTGGTAACTGACCACCCTATTTGCTATGCGCAAGCTTATCCTACCAGAGAACAGAAGGCATCCATAGTTGCCCAGGCATTATAGGAGAAATAATTTTTTGCATGTGAGTTTCTTACTAGGATCATTGTAGGGAAAGATTCTGAGAATTAGATAATCTGTCCAATATATCTTTTCATTCACTAATTCAACAATTATTTATTAAGCAACCATGTGACAGACACTATTCTAGATGCTTAAAACATAGCAATTAAAAACAAGATTTCTGCTCTCTTGGAAGTCATATTCTAATGGGGGAATAGATAAGTATGAAAATAATTGGTAAGATAAATTCACATAATTTTGAGTGGTATGAAGGATATACACCGGGTAATGAAATAGAAAGTGACGAGGGGCAGAGTTGGTGAAATATGTAAATATGATAGACAAAGAAAGTTTTTTTCTGGGGAAGTAACATTTGATCTGATGAAGGAGGCAGCCATGTGTATATATGGGGGGCGGACAATTTTCTAGGCAAAGGGAACAAAGATATCAAGGTAAGGAGAAGCTTGACTTGTTTTTAGAACAGAAAGAATGCCAATATGCCTGATGTATAATGAGTAAGGGCAGAGTGGTATGAGAAGAGGTCAGAGAGGCGGTAAATAATCACATCTGGTATCGAGCTTTGTAGACTGTGGTAAGAGGTTTGCTTTTTTTTTTTTTAAAGTGGAAAACATAACACATAAGTGGAAACACATAACATAAAACTTACCATCTAAACAACTTTAAAGTGCACAATACAGTGACATTTAGTACATTAACAATGTTGTTCAACCATCACCTCTATCTAGTTCCAGCACATTTTCAGCATGCCAAAAGGAAACCCTGTAATCATTAAGCAGAAACTCCTCATTCTTTCTTCTCCCCAACCCTTGAAACCACTAATCTTCTGTCTCTATGGATTTGCCTATTGTGGATAGTCCGCATACATTGAACCATATAATATATGACTTTTTGTATCTGGCTTATTTCATAGCATATTGTTTTTGAAGTTCAACCATATTGTAGCAGGTATCAGTACTCCATTCATTTTCATGGCTGAATAAAATGTGGCTATAGCACATTTTGTTTCTCTATTCATCAGCTGATGGATATTTGAGTTGTTCCTACCACCGTCTACTGTCAATAGTGTTACTACAAACTCTAGAGTATAAGTATTGTTTGAAGGATCATCTAGTAATTCTATCCTTAACTTTTTGAATAACTGCCAAACTGTTTTCCATAGCAACTGCATCATTTTCTATGCTCTCCAGCCATGTATAAGTGTTCCAATTCCTCCACATTCTTGCCAACACTTGCTATTTTCCTTTTTAAAAATTATTCTTATACTCATCCTAGTGGGCGTGAAGTGGTATCTCATTGTGCTTTTGATTTGCAATTCCGTAATGACTTGTGACATTGAATATTATTTTCATGTGCTTTTTGGCCATTTGTATATCTTCTTTAGAGAAATGTTTATGCAAGTCCTTTGCCTATTTTTAAATTGAGTTGTCTCTTTTTTTGAGTTGTAATAGTTTTTAAAAATATATTCTTAATGCTAGACTCTTATCAGATATTTGGCATAGAAATATTTTCTCTCTTTCTGGGTGTTATCTTTTCACTTCTATGATAGTGTTCTTTGATTAATAAAAGTTTTTGTTTTGATGAAGTCTAATTTACCTACTTTTTTCTTTTGTTATGTCTGCTTTTAGTGTCAAATTGAAAATCCATTGTTAAATGTAAGAACACAAAGATTTATCCTTATGTTTTCTTCTAAGAGTTTTGTAGTTTTAGCTTTTATAATCATGTCACTAATTCACTTTGAGTGAATTTTTGTATATGATCCAAGATAAGGGTCCAACTTCATTATTTTTTTTTATTTTATAAGATATTTTATTTGGCTTAGAATGGGATGCTATGACAGGGATGAGTATATAAAGTCATAGTTGATGGGAGGGTGTTCCAGATAGTATGGACCCATCTTTACAACTAGAGAACATGACTACTAAAAGGGCTCTCAGTCACACACAAAAAAATTGGAAGTTTTCACTACTGGGCAGAGATTAGTAGAAGGATTTGTTTTGTGTTTTCCTTCTTTATCCTGAGTCAGTAGGAACATAGACAGAAAGAAGAACCTGTCTAGTGAGATAGTTTACTGTTCATTAGTCCCCTCCCTGCCTTTCTCTCTCTTCCCTGCCCCTTTTTAAGTGGTTCAGGTTCCATTTATGTTTACTGTATATTCATGAGAGAGAGTAGTAGGATGAATTAACCATATTGATGCAAGTCTGAACACTGATACTTAAGTTCTGATTCTGCCATCCCTATAAGATCTTGAACCAATCACAAACTATTTGGTATTTTAAATGCCTTTTTTCCCCATAAAGAATAGCTGAAATTTCCTAGTCCTCTCTGTTCTCACATTGATGCTGAGAAAATCACTGAAACAAAACATGTAGAAGTGCTTGAAGTATTTTCACAACTAGGCAATTTTAACTATTATGGAACAAAAGAAAATGAAATATATGTATACTGGAGATAAACTGTTAAGAATTGGAGTCCAAGCATGTGAGCTTACCAAACTGGAATTCAAAGAATAAAAGTTGCAGCTGACACTGAGGGTCAAGGTCTTGCTCGGCCACACTTGAGAGGCAGAGCCTAGGTGGGGATGGTGGAGGGTGAGATCAGTTATTCCCAGCTTAGAGCAACTTTGGACACATCACTGAAGCTTTTAATATTTTATGTATGTACAGAAAGACACTCTTAAATTGGAAAACAAGCATGTGTGGAGGGCCTTTAAGAGCCGTTTCTTAGATTAGAAAAGACTTGTGTTGAATCCAAGGGAAGAAAACATCACGGTGAAATGGAAAGTTTACTTGAGTTTTAGTTAGAGCCAGAATTTTCTTCATTAAAGTAAGTTTAGACCAGTAGTAGTTAAAGGTGCAAGCATGCATTTTCCAATGGCAAAAATGATAGAGACTAAGAAGCAACCTATAGGACAAATGGCCACAAGATATAAAATAATTAAAAGTGACAGTTTTCGGTATAACTATAGCTACAGTCTCTGAGAAATTGCCTTTAATGAAGGCAGCAGCTATACTGAATAGGTAGAATTTTGGGTGTTTCTAAATGGCATAGGTACCTTATTCTTTATATTGAAACTGTATTGTAATTTAAAATTGCAAGGTGTGGGTTAAGCACGCTTTTGCCAACTTCATTATTTTGCATGTGGACATGCATTTCTCTCAGTACCATTTATTGAAGAGGATATTCTTTCCTCATTGAATGGTCTCAGCACCCTTGCCAAAAATCAATTGATAATAGATATATGGGTTAATTTCCGGAGTCTCAATTATATTCATCTATATGTCTAATTTTATGCCAATACAACACCATTTTAATTACTACAGTTTTGTTTTGAAATTGGGAAATGTGAGACCGCCAACTTTATTGTTATTTTTCAAGATTGTTTTGGCTACTTGGAATCCCTTGCAATTTCATATAAAGATTAGCTTTTCCATTTCTTAAAAAAATTCTATTTGCATTTTGATAGGGATTGCATTAAATCTGTAGATTATTTTGGGTGCATTGCCATCTCAACAATATTAAGATTTCCAATCCATGAACACAGATTGTCTTTTCATTTATTTAGGTCTTTAATTTCTTTCAGTAATCTTTTATAGTTTAAAGTGCACAAGTCTCATACCTCTGTGGTTAAATTTATTCCTAAGTATTTTATTCTTTTTGATGTTGCAATAAATGGAATTATTTTTTTAATTTATTTTATGGATTGTTCATTGCTGTAATATAGAAATATAAATGATTTTTGTGTTAATTATGTATCCTGAAATTTTGCTGAATTCATTTATTAGTTATAACAGTATTTTATGGATTTTTAAGATTTTTCTAGATAAAATATCATGCCATCTGTGATATAGTTTTACTTCTTCTGTTCTACTTTGAATGGCTTTTTATTTCTTGCCTAATTGTTTTGCCTAGAACTTTTAGTATGATGTTAAATAGAAGTTGCAGAAATAGGCATCCCAGTCTTGTTGTACCTGTTCTTAGGGGGAAAGCTTTCAGTCTTTCACCATTAAGCCTGATATTAGCTGTGGGCTTTTCACAAATGCCCTTTATCATGTTGAGGAAATTCCCTTCTATTCCTATTTTGCTGAGTGTTTTCATGAAAGGGTATTAGATTTAGTCAAATGACTTTTTCAACTGAGATGATCATATGTATTTTTTCTTTTAATGTGATTTATTATAAGCATTGATTTTCTTATGTGAATGACCCTTGCATTCCTGGGATAAATCCCACTTGGCCATGGTGTATAATTCTTTTAATATGCTGCTCAATATGCTTTGCCAGTATTTTCTTGAGGACTTTGGCATCTATATTCATAAGAGATATTGATCTGAGTTTTCATTTCTTGTGGTATATTTTTCTGGCTTTGGTGGTAGTATAATAATCTCACAGAATGAGTTAGGAAGTCTTTCTTCTCTTCTATTCATGGGAAAGTTTGAGAAAGACTGAGTGGTGTTAATTCCTCTTTAAATGTTTGGTATAATTTACCAGTGAGAACTTCTTGTCCTGGGCTTTTCCTTTTGGGGAGGTTTTTGATTACTGATTCAATCTTTTGCTGTAGGTCTACTCAGATTTTCTATTCTTTCTCTCTCTCTTTCTTCCTTTTTCTTTTCTTTCATTTTTCTCTCTCTCTCTCTTCTTTCTTTCTTTTCTTCCTTCCTCCTCTCTTCTCTTTTCTTTGCGACTTGCTTTGTTGCCTGTGTAACCTCAAACTCCTGGGCTCAAATGATTCTCCTGCTTCAGCCTCTCAAGTAGCTGGGATTATAGGCACAAACCACCAAACCCAACTAATTTTTCTATTTTTTTGTAGAGACAGAGTCTTGCATGTTGCTCAGGGTGGTCTTGAATATGCCTTTTTAATTTAGGTAGTTTGTGTTGCTAGAAATTTGTCTATTTCATCCAGGTTATCTGATTTGTGGTGTACGATTATTCATGGAATTCTCTTACAGTCTTTTTTATTTCTGTGAAGTCAGTAGTAATAGCCTCATTTTAATTTCTGATTTAAGTAACTTGAATCTACTCTCTTTTTCTTAGTTGGCATAGGTAATGGTTTGTCAATTTTGTTTACCTTTTCAAAGAACCATCTTTTCATTTTGATGGTTCTATTGTTTTTCTATTCCCTATTTCATTATCTTAACTCTAATCTTTATTATTTCCTTCCTTCTGTTAGTTTTGGGTTTAATTTGATTTCCTTTTTCTAGTTCCTTAAGGTGTAAAGTTGGATTATTAATTTGAGATCATTTTGTTTTTAAATTTAGGTGTTTACACCTTAAAATATCCCTCTGAGCACTGCATCTCATAATTCTTGGTATGTTGTATTTTTATTTTCATTTGTCTCTTTTTGTAGAATTGGTTAAGCATCTGTTGTTTAATTTTCACACATTTGTGGATTTTCCAGTTTTACCTCTGGTCTTGATTTCTACTTTCATTCCATTGTGTTTGGAGAAGACACTTCGTAGTATTTCAATCTTTTAAAATTTATTGAGACTTGATTTGTGGCCTAACATATGGTCTATCCTGGAGAATAATCTTCCACGTGCACTTGAGAAGAATGTGTATTCTGTTGTTGTTGGGTGTTCTAAGATGTTTATTAGGTCTAAGTGGCTTATAATGTTGTTCAAGTCCTCCATTTACTACTAAAGTAAATCCTTGCCTAGTTGTTCTATACATTATTGAAAGTGGGGTACTGAAATACCTGGAGGAGGGACTTCAAGATGGCTGACCAGAGGCATCCGACATTCACTTCCTCCATAAAGAAGAACCAAATATCAAGTAGATAATCACACTTCAGATACAGCATCTAAGAAAGAACACTAGAATTCAATAGAGAAGTGACAGGAAATATCTGAGGCACATAAATAATGGGTTGAGGGAGGTGGATATTTAAGTTATATTTTTTACTTGTTAAATTTGAAATGCTTTTGACATTCAAGTGGCCTTTTCAAGGAGTTGGTTGGATATAAGAATCTAGAGCTCACCAGACAGGTCTGAGCTGGAAATAAACAGATTTGGTAGTCATAAGCTTATAGAGTAATATAAAGTTATGAGACTAGCTGAGAGATTTAAAGGAAAGAGTGAAGTCAGAAAAGACAAGTCCAAGGAGAGCCCTGAGGCACAATAACATTTAGAGAAGTAGAGGCCAAGGAGCCAATAAAGGACAATGAGAAGTTACCAGTGAGGTAGAAGGAAAACCAGGATTATGGTTTCATAGAAGCCAAGAGAATACAGTGTTTCAAGAAAAAGGGAGTGGTAAACTGCTTCGAATACATCTGAGCAGTTGAGAAATATTAGGACAGAGAAATAGCCATTGATTTGGCAAGATGGTAGGGTGGGTTACGGAAGACCTTGTCAAGAGCAATGGCTTATTGAAGTAGATGGAGGAGAAAATGGAAGAAGTAGAGACAATGACCATAGAGAACTTAAGAAACGTTGCTGTGAAGCACAGAGAAATGCAGCAGTAGCTTGATGGGAATGTGAGGTCATGTACATTTTTCTTAAAAAATAAATGGGACATGCTAGAACATGTTCATATGCTGAGAATGATAGACTGGTGATGAAGTAAGAAGAGAGCAGTACAATTGCAGTGAAGTCCTTAAGAAATCAGGGGTCTGGAATCAAAAGCACAAATGAAGGGGATGGTCTTTGATCAAACCGAGGACACTTTATCCATTATAATGATAATCTAACATTTATTGGGCTCTTACTATGTACTAGGCACTATTTAAAACACCTTACATGTATTCATTTAATCCTCACAGCAACCTTGTGAGACAGATACTATTATTGCCCTAATTTTTAAAATGAGAAAACTAAGGCACAGCGAGTTTAAACAACTTAGGGTCACGCAGCTAGTAAATGGTAGCCAGGATTGGTCACATAGCTAGTAAATGATAAAGCCAGTGTATGGCAGAGCCATACACTGGGAATATGGCATTAGATCTCATGTCCTTAATAATTATGCTATTCAATAAGTAGAGGAAGCTAGAGTGTAGGCACAAATGTAGGTAGATAGTAAATTTGTGTTGAAAAGATAAGTGTCTCAGTACAGGCTGCTATAACAAAATACTATACACTGGGTGGCTTATAAACAACAGAAATTTATTTCTCACAGTTCAGAGGCTGTACATATGAGATCAGGATATCTTCATGGTCAGTTTCTAGTGAGGACCTCTTCCAGGTTGCAAACTTCTGAATTCTCCCCTGTTATCCTTACATGGAAGAAAGAGGGTGAGAGAGCTCTCTGATGTCTCTTTTATAAGGCCACTAATCCAATTCATGAGGACTCTGCTCTCCTGACCTAATTATCTCCCAAAGGCCACAACTCTTTATACCATCGCATTGGGGTTTAGGATTTCAATGATATGAATTTTAGGGGGAAATATTCAGTCCATAACAAAGAGAAACTTCTCATCTAATTGCCAACATGATATTTAATTGTATGGTTGTATTGTACTTTTTAAACTAAGTCTCCTATTGATGAACTTTAAAGTTGTTCCCAGGTTTTTGCTATTACAATGCTGCAATAAATATTCTTGTGCATGTATCTTTCAGCACACATAAGTATTTCTATAAAATGGATAACTAAAATATTTTCTATATCTATACACTTACATTTTTTAATAGATACTGCCAAATTGTCCTCCCCAAAGGTTATACTCACTTATACCCCCATCTGAAGTGTATATGTGTCTATTTTGCTTACTCTTGGCAACATTTATCAATCTTTATATTTGACATTCTGACAGGTTAAAAAAATGACAGGTCAATACCTAGTGCCCAGATCTAGGTTTCTAAAACCCATTTTTCCAATAAAAGGAAGTAGAGATCCATGTAGAAATAGGAAGTGGGCAAAAATGGGGACATGTCAAAAGGACAGAGAGGCCAACCTAACGGAACTCCCCAAAAAATAATGATAGTATTATAAGTCACAGAATAAAATAAACATCCATGAGTCCATGCTGATATAAATACATGGATAAATTAGTGGGAGATGGGAAATCTCTTTTACAGAAGAATTTCAATTAATATAGAAAGAATACAAGAAATAGTAAATCACTCCTATGGTGTGAATGTCACTCAAAATTTGTATGTTGAAATTTAATCATCAATGTGATAGTATTAAGAGGTGTGGCCTTTAGGTGGTGATTAAGTCCTGAGGGCAGAGACCTCATGACTGGGATTAATGATCTTATAAAAGATGTACAAGGGAGCTGCCTCCTTTCTGTCCTTCTGTCCCTTCTGTCATATAAGAAGATAGTGTTTTTCCTCTTCAGAGGATGCAGCAACAAGGTGCCATTTTGGAAACAGAGAGCAGCCTTCACCATACACCTTGATCTTGGACTTCCTTGCCTCTAGAACTGTGAGAAATAAATCTGTTCTTTTTGTTCCTTGTGTTTTTTCCCCCAATATATTTAGGGGGTACAAGTACAGTTTTGTTACATGGATATACTGTATAGTGGTGAGGTCTGAGCTTTTAGTGTACCCATCACACAAATAGTGTACATTGTACTCAATAGGTAATTTTTCATACCTAACTGCCCTCCCAGTTTGGGAGTGTTCATTATCTATTATTCCACTCTGTATGATCATGCATACCCATAGTTTAGCTCCTACTTATAAGTGAGAACATGTGGTAAATCTCTGTTCTTTATAAATCACCCAGTCTTTTTTTTTTTGGTGATAGCAGTACAGACTAAGGCAATCACCATTAGGTAAATCACTACAGTAATAATTACTGCGATCAAAAACTATTAATAAATGCTAAAAGTAGTAGGTAAAAGTATAATGAGAAACAGGATATTTGAATGGTCTCAATGTATCTTCTAGAAGATATTTAGTAATTATAAACAGGCAAATCATAACTTTACAATAAAGAAACCCAGCAAACACCACCTTGACCAAGTCATGAAGATTAACATCACCAGTATTAAGAATTATCAACATCATATATCTCCTGATATGGTGCACAAAAAAAGGGTTCAAACTCACTTTTGTGGTATTCTTACCAAAAATGCAAAACCTCAATCTAATCATGAGAAAACATCAGATAAATCCCAATTAAGAATATTCCACAAAATAACTGACGAGTACTCTTCAAAACTGTCATAATCATCAAAGACAAAGACTGAGAGCTGTCACAAATAGGAACAGAATAAGGAGACATGATAAAAGTAAAATGTGGGATCCTGGATTTGATACTGGATCAGAAAAGGACATTAGCAGGACAACTGGCAAAATTCTAAAAGGTTTAATATAGTTAATAGTGTTGTATCAATATTAGTTTCCTGGCTTTGATAATTGTACTACAGTTATTTAAGATGCTAACATTAGGCAAAGCTGAGTAAAGAATATATGGTAAGTCGCTTACTACTTTTGCAACTTTTCTGAAAATCTAAAAAGCTTTTAAAAAGTGAGAGCCCACTGCTAATCTGCATTACTACTCTGAATATATGTTAGTTTATTGGACATTTATATTTTCTACAAATTTTCTTTTCCCCATTTTTTTTTTGAGACAGAGTCTCACTGTGTTGCCCAGGCTAGAGGGCCATGGCATCAGCCTAGCACACAGCAACCTCAAACTCCTGGGCTCAAGCGATCCTTCTGTCTCAGCCTCCTGAGTAGCTGGGATGACAGGCATGTGCCACCATGCCTGGCTAATTTTTTTTCTATATATTTTTAGTTGGCCAATTAATTTCTTTCTATTTTTAGTAGAGACAGGGTCTTGCTCTTGCTCAGGCTGGTTTCGAACTCCTGACCTTGAGCGATCCACCCGCCTCGGTCTCCCAGAGTGCTAGGATTATAGGCGTGAGCCACCCACCGCGCCTGGCCTTTTCCCCACTTTTTAATTGGATTGTTGATTTTTGTATTCTAATTAATAATTAATAATTCTGACATTATATACATTGGGTGTTATGAAATTAGCTCTTTGTGTGTGATAAATGTATTTTCCAGTTTGCCTTTCGACTTTTTTTTAATGGTGGGTTTATGTGTATATGTGTACATAGATGATTTCTGCTGACCTATGGGCAGAAAATAAGGACATATAGCAAAATGGCTTTAAATTTTCAACAGTAATCAAAAGACCACAAAATAGAAACACTACTTAATGGAAATGACTATCTCTACAAGTTTTTCTTTCCTCCATTAAAATTACATTTATTAAAAAATTTACATACAGTATAATTCATCCTTTTTTGATGTACAATTCTATGTTTTAACAAATGCATACTCATATAACTACAATAAACGTACAGAAAATTTCCATATGAAAACAAATCCCTTGTGCTCCTCCCTTTGTAGTCAAGGAGTATCCCACTTTAACCCCTGACATCCACTGATTTCTTTCCTCCATCCTTATTGTTTTGCTTTTCTAGAAAATCATATAAATGGAATCAAACAGTAAGTAGCCTTTTGAGTTTGGCTTTTTCTACTTAGCAAAATGCATTTAAGATTCATCCAAGTTGTTGCATGTACATTTTATTACTTTTTATTGCTGAGTAGGATTCCATTGTACAGATATACTACAGTTTCTTTATGCACCAGTTGAAGGATATACTCCATTTTATGTTCCTATATTGTTAGTAGTTTGTAGGTCTAGTAAAGGGCAGAGGTTTGATTTCCCACCTAATAGTTCCTTCTGAAAAGTCCAGCTTAGAAGTATGTCCCTGGATAACATGTGCAAGAGGCTATACCAGGATAATTTACTTCTTGTCCCTTAAACTATATTTAAAATCACAGAGTTAATCCTAAGTAGGAAGTATATCGAAGGAATAGGAGTTTGTCCTGAGTATAGTCAGATGATATCCTCAGAGTAGATCTGACAAATATTTTAGAAGCCATGCCATTGGCAGAGTATTTTTAAAAATTTTAATTTAAAAAATACTAAAAAAAGTAAAAATCACACGAAATCACACCAATTTAAAAAGTTTACAATGTGAAAGTCCCTTTTCAGCATACTCAATCTCACCTCCAAAAGGTCTACAATTTGGTATGTATATTTCCTAGCTTTTTCCTAAAGTTATTTAGAAATACCTATAAACACACACCATACATATATCAATGTTTTTGCTTAAAAGTGTATTCATACTATACATATTTCTGCATCTTTTAAAAACTTAATATAAAATCTTAGACATGAGTACAAGTCATAATATATTCATAGATATACTCTGCTATTTTGATGGCTGCATAGTATTCTACTAAATGGACATGCTGTAAGTTATATACCCATTTTCCTAGTGATGGATATTTGCGTTATATCCAATTTCCTACTTTTGTGACAGTTTTATTGATATATAATTCATATACCATACTTCACTTTTTTGTACCATTTATGGTCTTTAGTATATTCAGAGTTGTGAAATCGTCACAATTTTAGAACATTTTCATCAACCTCCAAAGAAACCCCATATACTTCAGCTATTACCCCTCACCATTCCCATTCCTCCCACCCTTTGCCCCAGCCCTAAGCAATCACTAATGAATTTTCTGTCCATATATATTTACCAATTCTGAACACTTTATATAAATGGAATCATATAATATATAGTCTTTTATGACTGGCTTCTTTCACTGAGCATTTTTTTTTTCTTTTGAGACACAGTCTTGCTCTGTTTGCCTGAGCTAGTAGCAGGGACTACAGGCAAGAACCAACATCCCCAGCTAATTTTTTCTATTTTTTGTAGAGACGGGATCTTGCTCTTGCTCAGGCTGGTCTCTAGCTCCTGGCCTCAAGCGATCCTCCTGCCTCAGCCTACCAGAGTGCTAGGATTACAGGCATGAGCCACCACGCCTGGCCACACTGAGCATATTCTAAGGGTTCTTCTACATTATAGTATGTTCCAGTAGTGTTCACTGTTCTTCTACTTTTTAGAAGAGTTTGTGAAAATTTTGTATTAATTTTTCTTTAAGGCCGGGCGTGGTGGCTCACACCTGTAATCCTAGCACTCTGGGAGGCCAAGGCGGGCGGATTGCTCGAGGTCCGGAGTTCGAAACCAGCCTGAGCAAGAGCGAGACTCCGTCTCTACTATAAAGAAATTAATTGGCCAACTAATATATATAGAAAAAATTTGCCGGGCATGGTGGCGCATGCCTGTAGTCCCAGCTACTTGGGAGGCTGAGGCAGGAGGATTGCTTGAGCCCAGGAGTTTGAGGTTGCTGTGAGCTAGGCTGACGCCACGGCACTCACTCTAGCCTGGGCAAGAAAGCAAGACTCTGTCTCGAAAAAAAAAAAAAAAATTTTTTTTTCTTTAAAGGTTCAGTAGAATTCATCTAAGCATCCATATGAGCCTGGGCTTTTCTTTGTGGGTATTTTTTAAATTACTAATTTAACCTATTTGTTATAGGTCTATTCAAATTTTGTATTTCTTTTCAAGTTGGTTTTGGTAGTGTCTTTGTAGGTATTTGTCCATTTCATCTATTTTATTTAATTTAATGACATACAATTGTTCATAATAGGCCTTTATAATCCTTTTTGTTTCTACAAGTTCAGTAGTAATGTTCCCTCCTTCATTTCTGATTCTAGTAATTTGAGTCTTGTTTTTTCTGGTCAATCTAGCAAAAGGTTTGTCTGTTTTTTTGATCTTTTTATAGAACCAACTTTTGGGTTCATTGATTTTTCTTTATAATTTCTCTATATTCTCTTTATTTCTCATTTAGTCTTTTTTATTTCCTTCTTTCTGCTTGCTGTAGGTGTTGTTTGTTCTTCTTTTGACAGGGTCTTTACGTATAAAGTGAGGTTATTGTTATCATATTTCTTCTTTTTAAGTACAGACATTTATACCTATAAATTTTCCTCTAAGTATTGCTTTAGATACATTCCATAAGTTTTGGTATGTTGTATCATCATTTTCATTCATCTCAAAGGACTTTCTAATTTCACTTGTGATTTTTTCTTTGACATATTAGTCATGTAAAAGTGTATCTAATTTCCACATAGTTGTGAGTTTCCCAACTTTCTGTTATTGATTTCAAACTTCATTCCATGTGGTCAGAGAACATGCTTTGCATGATTTCAGTCCACTTATATTTATTAAGGCTTGTTTCGTGGTTTACCTTATGGACTCACCTAAAGATGTTTCATATTCACTTGAGAAGAATATATATTCTGATATTATTAGGTAGAATGTTCTATGGATATCTTTCAGATAAATTTTGACTTATAGTATTGTTTGAGTCCCTGTTTCCTTATCTTCTAGTAGTTCTATTATTGGAAATGGGGCATTGAATATTACAACTCTTTTTATAGACTTGTATATTTCTCCTTTCCTTTATATCAGTGTTTGCTTCGTGTATTTTGGGGCCTTGTGGTTAGATGCATACATATTTATAATTGTTACATCTTCCTTATGGATTGACACTTTTACCATTATAAAATATCACTCTTTATCTATAGTAATTTTTTTGGTTTTAAAATCTTTTTTTTGTCCGATATTAGAATAGCCACTCCAGCTTTTTTATGGGTGCTGTTTGCATGATATATTTGTTTTCCATCCTTTTACTTTCAATCTCTTTATATTTAATATCTTCTAAAGTATGTCTCCAATAAATAGCATAAAGTTAAATCTTGTTTTTCTTCTAGTCTGACATTCTCTGCCTTTTGATTTAATTCATTCACATTTATTGTTATTATTGATATTAGAAAATTTATGACTATAATTTTATTGTTTGTTTTCTATTTATCTTAGGCTTTTTTGTTTATTTCTCCATTCCTCCTTCTGTTTTCTTTTACATTGAGTATTTTCTAGTGGGGCACTTAAATTTCTTTAATCACATTTTTACTTTTTTAAAGTTATTTCCTTAGTGGATGCTCTAGGGCTTACCATATATACCTTAACTAAACTGAATAGGCTTTAGACATACTAACTTATATCCAATGATATATAAAAACTTTATTCCTATATAAACTCATTCCTTCCCCCCCTTTTGTGATATTATATTATCTCTATGTTATAAACCCAACATACATTATAATTATTATTCAATAAAATTTTGTGTCTTTAAAAGCAGAGACAAAAAAACCCAGCAAGTATATATTTACAGATTTTTTTATGTTAACCTTATTTCCCATTTCTTACTCACTCCATTTGTTCCTGTGGATCTAACTTACCATCTAGAGTCACTTCTTTAGTATAATACAGCTTTGCTTCCACCTACCTCCTTTGTCCTGTTATTGACAAATATATAACATTTTATATGTCATAGGCCAAACAATGCATCTATATACATATTATTTTATACAACTGCTTTTTAAATTAGTTAAGAAAGAAAAATGCATAGATTGTCTTCGATAATTACATAATTATCTTTACCTGTGCTCTTTTTTATGTATGTTTAGATTCAAATTATTATCTGAGGTCACTTGCTTTCAGCCTGAAGAACTTCCTTTAGTATTTCCTATAAGTTAGGTCTGCCAGAACAACAAATTCTCTCAGTTTTTGACTATATGGGAATGTTTTATTTCACCTTTATTTTTAGAAACTAGCTTTATTGTATATATGATTCTTGGTTGACAATTATTTTCTTTGAGCACTTTTAATATATTATACTATTGCCACCACCACTGTTTCTGAAAACAGCTGTAAATCATATTGGGGTTCCCTGAATAGTGATAGTTAATTTTATTTGGCATTTTTCTTATGATATGTGTATTTATGGATTTCTTTTTGTTTATACTACCTGGGCTTTGCTGAGCTTCTGGGATATGTACGTTAATGTTTCTCACCAAATTTGGGGTGTTTATGGCCATTATTTCTACGACTATTTTTCTGCTCCTTTTTTCTTCTCTTTCTGGAACTCCTGTTACACATATGTTAGAGTGCTCAATGGTGTCTCAGAGGTCCTATATTCTGCTTGACTTTATTATTTAATTTTTCTGTTCCTCAGCCGGATAATATCGTATCAGTTAATCCTCACAACCCAATGAGGTAAGTAGATTATTCTCACTTTATAGATGAGAAAACTGAGGCTAAGATTAAGTGAGCTGCCAAGGTCATGCAGTGCTAAATGTGGCTATGAAGTTCAAATATAGGTCTCGCTCCAAAGTTTGTACCATTTTCTCTATACTATGTTGTCTTTTTATTCTCCAGTAAGCATAAACGAACAACTGGGGAATTTGACACTGGCTTCCTCTCTTCTAGAGAACTCTTTCTTCCCACTTCTTTTTGATATTCTTTGCTAGTATGTTCCTCTTGTAAAATTCATATGTGTAGTATTTAACATATATTAAACACTTATTCAATGTTTATTGCTTTGAACTCAATGACTACTCAATGGTAGCTAGCTTAAATGGTCATGAGAATATCAATATTTTGATCTAAAATATTTCATTAGAAAAATATATAGCTTTTTGAAGGCTCTGATAACTTAGTGGGGAAGCATTCATTAAATATGTTGACTGACTTATGAAACTACCTGGTGTTACTGCTGATAATTCTGACTTAACAGCATTTGTTGATGCTTAAGCCTGGGGTCCTGATTTTTTATTTATTTGGTGGATAAAATTAGGGACAAGTGGGCTCTAGTGAATAACTATTTCAACATTTATTTATTTTTTTTAGGTCTGTATATAGGAGGCAGTCTTGGAAAGATTGCTACCTCTAGGGACAAATATTGAAGACCCCAGCAAAATTGTAAGGATTTTGAAAAATCCCCAGTAACAATTTTTTTGTAATTTTATCCTGAGAAAACAATACTTTTTGTACATTACACTTCATACTTAGTATATTATCTGTCCTACATAGTTTTTGATTATAGAAATTGTTTTCTACCAATTCTCTCCAAAAGCTGAAGGGGACTATCCCAATTACTTTTTTCTCTCTCAGTTAGTTTCTCCTCTTCAACTCCAAATAAATTGCTATCTGTACACAAATCCTAGATCCAAGATTTGGATGCAAGAAAGACCATCTAGGACCCACAATCTCTATATATTCTAGCTACCACTGATTTCTGCAGTACCATCTGTAGCACATGGTATGAGAGAAGCAGCTTGGAGATCTGACTGTTGGTTTTTGTTCTTTCCAAACTCTATCACCAATATTTTCCCACGTAGTTTGTATCCATTTACTAGATGCAATGCTTGGCATGCTATCTCCTTATCTAAAAGAGAAAGAGAAAATATCAGTTTACATAGGGCTTAATAATTCAATTCTATTCCAAGTCTAGTTTAGGTTATTTTGCCTTAGAGATAAACGTAAGTTATAAGGCCATATGGTATAGTTATTTGATTTTATAATCTTTTCTAGAATCTCCAATATGTATAATTTAGAAAGATTAAATTAATGCTAAAAATAATCACAAAAAACCTCAAAATGGATGTTTGAGGGTCGCTCCTAATTCAAAGACATAGGTAAAGAAACATGGGTATAGACTGTATGGTAAGAAAGTCTAAGCTATTACTAATTATACACAAGCCTCTATCTTAGATAACAATTATAGGTATTGTGAGAACTGGATCATTTTTAAAATGGGTAACACAATGAAAGAAGTTATTGTTTTGTTTTGTTTTTTTGCCCTATGCCTTGAGGACAATAGAAAGACGTTAGTTTTTTCTTTGCTACTTTTTCTTTCAGTGGGAGAGTGGTTTTGAAAGCCCTTATTTGAATAAATAAGTTTAAGAACTCTTGTAAGCATATGGAAGCTTAAGGTATGAAATATATAGCATATAGCAAGAGTATGTACCTTATGGGTCTCAGTGCCTGGATGTAGGAAACAAGGAGGGGGTGGATTATGGCCAGAATTACGTGGAATCATAAGTAAACAATGTCTTTAGACTGAATCAATTTTTGTTTCACATGTATATACTATAAATTTTCAAAAGTATATAGTTGCTGTTTTGACTAGTAAAACAGCTATACATTTAAAAGTATTTAGTTTATAAAGCTTTATATTATGTATTTTTTCAATTAATGGATGTTACGTGGGAGGTCCACTAAATATTTTTTAAATTTAAAAGGGGTTCTAGTACTTGAAAAGATTGAAAACCACTGGTATAGAGGATTTACAAACCGTCAGTAAGATAGGAAAGATGGTACAAGACTGTACGAAAGCAGTGGAGGGGAGTTTGGCAGTACTTGTGTGTAAAACCAATTGCCTGTACATCAATTAGTAGGCTGTTTAGCAATAATGATAGTTTAGGGACAATGAGAGTTACAGATCCTATCCAGCCTCCCCACCAAAAAGATATTATTTTGTTTAGCACAGAAACTGAAATTCCTACATTATTCCTCCCTTTGGCTTAGAACATAGAAGCCACACATTAACATGCAAACAATATTTAGAAGAATGTATCATCCACTAATTATGAATTAGTATATTAGCTTGCACTCACTTAGTCCTAAAGGAATAGGGCATAAGGCAAATATGTGTGTTTCGATCAGAATACCAACATATCAATTAATGAGTAATCTAATTATAACTTACATTAGAAATACTATTGTCAGCAAACGGAAAGACTTTAGTAGGGTAAGAAGGAAATGCCAAGACTGGAGAAAACTGAGGACACTAGGGTAAAGTGGTCATGCACTTTCAATGGAGGAGAGGAAACACAGAAAGGGAGACAGAATAACACTGAAAACATATTTTACTTACTTTCCTTCTTCTCATGTGCTGTGGGTAAATCAAAGGACTATATCTAAATTAGAGAGGTTATCAGTAGTCTCTTAATGAACTGAGGCTGCAACTGAGTAATTATCTGCATGAAGCTACTTACTGGAAAAGGTGATGAAAGCCTGCCCCCTCATTCGTCCAGTCATTATTCGGAATTCAACTGGAGGTCCTTTTTTCTCCTGGAATCGAGCGAACAATGAGACCAGATCTTTTTCAGTCACCTGAGGGCTAAGGTTCTTCAGGTATAACACCTAATACAAATTGAAGAGCAAAAGAAATATCACA
>VSMD01038378.1:18949-103607 GCA_008750895.1 Mirza zaza | reverse complement strand
ATTGCTGCTGGGCTATCAGGGCAGCTCCCACCACAGTCCAGGGCTCTGTCCGCCTGCCAAACCGGCCACAGCACTGCAAGGGCCCAGAGTGTCCACCTGGAGATCGCAGGCGGCCTTGGCGGGCCCAGCAGGCACTCTGCTTTCTTCTCCTTAGGGAGTAACACTGGGCTCGTCCCACATATCGGACGATGTGTGCACCTCTAGGGTTCTTGGTTCTGTCATAGGAAAGAGACCCCAGGGAGGGAAGAAAGACAGTCGATGAGAGCCCAAAGGGGTCTCATTCAATTTCATTAGTAAAAGGATGCAATCTCATTTCTCGCTCCAAGTGGTGAAGAGGACATATGAATTATTGACAGCTGGCCACAGACCTTGTCCGACGCACTGGGCTCCCGGCTGGGAGAGGCAGTGGAGACTCTCTGTGTCCCTGCTCCACGGACCTCTGTGGACCCAGGGTGGCACAATATGATGTGCCGATGAAGAGAGTCAGAGCCTCGAGTCTGATCTCTCCCATGTTTTCTACGAGTCTCAAGAACTTTCATGCGGCTTTGCAAGACAAGATTCATATGGTCTGGTCTGGCTCTGCCGAGATATGCTGGGCATGCCGAACCCTTTGACCAAAGAAACTCTAGAATGTTCACATTGGGCAATTGTTATCTGTGACCATGGTGATGCCCCCATCCCAGGCTTGGGGTAATGGCCTGCCCCCGGCTTTAGAGCACGCTCTAGGCCTGATTGGGAAGCATCTCAGGCCAGCCATAGCTCTAGACTAAGTC
Source organism: Mirza zaza (assembly GCA_008750895.1). Classification (NCBI taxonomy): domain Eukaryota; kingdom Metazoa; phylum Chordata; class Mammalia; order Primates; family Cheirogaleidae; genus Mirza; species Mirza zaza. The sequence continues at coordinate 102,834 of VSMD01038378.1, read as the reverse complement.
AGCCCAGGCAACACAGTGATGCTTCTCATCTATGCGTCAGTGCCACGAGGAGGCAGAGGTGGGATCAGATGGCCCTAGGGACCCCTTCCTCATTTCCCGGTTCTATTGCCAAACAGATTTCTGCTGGTGTTGGCCACCAGGCATAAAAATTCCAACTGGAGTCACACTGAAGAGGAGCGATCTGCAGTTGAAGAGCACTCACTGTGTTTTGGACTCTGTGCTGATCACTGGGATCCAGCAGGTGACAAAACAGCCATGGTCCTTGTGTTAGGTTGAGCCATATGAAAATGCCCATTTTGTAGGTAAAAAAATGGTCAAACATTGAAAATTTTATATGTTTCAATTTAATACTCGAGAAGCTCAAAGGCTTCTCTGGAGAGAGACAGGTGAAGAGGCGGTGGCCATGCCCGGGACAAGCTTCCGCAGGAGCCAGCGTGGGAGCTCTGGGCCCCACAAGAGAGACAGGCCTGAGCCAGGTGCCAGGAGCCCTGCAGGGGCGGGGCCAGGAGGGCTGCAGGCCGGGGAGGGATGAGGCCAGGCAAGGACGGGCGTGAGAGAAGGTGTGGGAGATTTGGAGGGTTCAAGATTATTGCGGGCAGAGGAAACCGCGCGCAGCAAGGCTCCGAGACGGGAGAGGAACGGCACGCTTGAGGGCCCAAACGCAGCGCAACGTGGCCACGTGGCCGAGGCCCTGGGCTCGCCGGTGAGAGGCGATGCCGGGGAGGAGGGTGGGAGGGGCTCCGCGGGGCGTTGAGGGTGCCTGTCGCGATTCCTCGAGGATGGGGGAGCCATTGAAAGTTCTAAGCAGGAGAATGAAACAATCAGACTTGAGCTTCAGGAAGATCGTTTTGGCCTCCAAGGCAGAGGCGACAGACCCAAGAGAAAGTTGTGGGAGGCGGGGCCAGGCAGGAGGGTCCCGGGATTGATGGCGGGGACGCGGGTGGCCAGTGTGGAAAAGGAAGGGGGGTGTCCGAAAGACGAAAGACGGGAGGCTGGGAGGAAAAGCTGCAGCCTTGCCCAAGCGAGCTGGCCTGCTGTCAGGAAGGAGGACACTTAGGATCGTGGGCTGCAGCTGTGGATAGGCCTGGGCTCGGCAGCATGTGCCCCTAGGAAGCAGGATGCCACTTGGCTTCCTCCTCTAAGTCCCCAGGCCAGCCTTGGCCTATGACTTCACGTCCTGCCTGTTCTCACCAGAGCCCCTTGCCTGTTGGCCTCTGACGTCTGAGTGAGCTCAGACACACCGTGCGCTCCCTGAGAAGTCCTGAGCCTCCCGTGGCCCCTCTCACGTCACACTCCTGCCTCTACCTCAGCCACTGCCTCTATGTCCTTGAGCACCGTCAGCCCTGCGAGTGCCTGTTCCAGGAGAGTGGTGCCTGGCGGAGCCAAGAAAGGCCGAGTCAGAAACGGTGGCTTCAAGGCTCTGGGAGTGGGCCGAGTCTCCCTCAGACGACCCACCCCAGACCCAGGCTGTGAGAGCAAGTCCGGGGGCGGAGCCCTGGCTCTGTGCTGACTCCCAGCCCTCTTCTTAAGCACATACCCCATGAGCCACAAAGTTCCTCCTCCATCCTTGGCCCACGTCGGACCGTGTATATCCCCAAATGCTCAGTCCCCGAGCACTGCGGGAGAGGAACGTGGGGCGGGGGCTTCTTCAGCTTTGGAGATGGGGAGACGGGGCCACACTTCTTCCCAGCAGCCCTCCCTGCAGTCCCGGCCCTCCACTGCCACCGACGATCAGAGATGCGCTCAGGCCTGTGGAGGCATGGCTGTCTGCTTCGTTTCCAGGGGACGCCAGGAAAAGGAGAGTGAGGGGTCTCTGGGCACAGGGAGGGGCTCTGAGGACGAGGGTGCCACAAGGACACGGGGCTCCCTGGCCTCCTCCTCTGGCCCAAACAAGGAGTTTAGTATCTCACAGCACAGGAAGCCCAAAGGTGGGGCGGCTCTGGGCAGGTTCACTCTTTTCTGAAAGAGACCAGCTCTTCCTCGGCCGTCCTTTTCAGTTTTTAAAAATTAGTGTGAGGCCGAGTGCAGTGGCTCATGCCTGTAATCCTAGCACTCTGGGAGGCCGAGGCGGGAGGAGTGCTCGAGGTCAGGAGTTCGAAACCAGCCTGAGCAAGAGCAAGACCCCGTCTCTACTATAAATATAAAGAAATTAATTGGCCAACTAATATATATAGAAAAAATTAGCCGGGCATGGTGGCGCATGCCTGTAGTCCCAGCCACTCAGGAGGCTGAGGCAGCAGGATTGCTTGAGCCCAGGAGTTTGAGGTTGCTGTGAACTAAGCTGACGCCACGGCACTTACTCTAGCCTAGGCAACAAAGTGAGACTCTGTCCCAAAAATAAAAAGAAAAAAATTAGTGTGAGATCATTATCGTGCTCCCAGCAGCCTCACTCTCACATCTCATTGGCCAGAATTGTTCAAGTACCCACGCCTAAAATAGCTGGCAAGGGAAACACGGCCCCGCGGCCGCCCTAGGGGAGCCCTCACCTTCTGGAGAAGGCAGCTGTCCCGGAACCGTCCAGGTTCTGGGAACGGGAGAAGTGACTGGGGGTATGGATGTTGGGCAAGTCACGAGTAATGCCACCGGTGTGGAGGTCGAAACCAGTCTGGGCTCTTTCTCTGCGTCACCTGGAAAGTAAAGACAGTGTTTCAACAATAAGAAAGACAGGGATGTGGGTTATGGCAGCTCAGGGGCTCAGCTGGACATGTGGACTCAGGCTTCTTCCCATCTGTATTTTCTGCAGCTCACAGCTCTTTCCTGTCCATTGTCTCTCTCGATAACCATCATGACCTGTGAGCAAGACAGGGACGTGATTATTCCTCCATTTGACAGGAGACACTGAGGGCGAAAGTGACTTGCCCAAGATCCCTTCCAGGCGGCCCTCAGTCACATCACCTAGATATACCAGCATGTAATGTGGGTTATTTTTAGATCTTTCAGGAAAAAGTTTATTCTCACTGGTTACATGGTCCCAGGGTCTGCCTGTGGAGCCCAGTGTCCAGGAATCAGGATGCTTCCAGAATAGCCAGGCATTTTTCTCTCTTCCATCTCCTTGAAGGAGGTACCAACACCTCCTGCCTGCCCTGGCGCACAGGCCTTTTCTATCGTACAGAAGCGGGGTACGTCCTGGATCAACTTCGCCTTCCAGGGGGCAATGCTGTCCTTGCCACTGGCTGCTGCTTTCCATCATCTGCTGCCCTCGATTGCTTTCCCTTTTCAGCTTCCAGGCTGAATTCTGACAGCACAATCTGGAGAATTATGGGACCTACCGTCCACCCTAACATCACCCTTGCTACTCCAATGAGGAATTCTTCTACCGCAGGTAAGGTAGGGATGGGTCTGCAAGTTCTAGACACGTGCTATCATGCTCTCATGTGATTCTGTTGGCTTAGCGCTCAAGTTCAGGGCTTAGTAAACTACGGCCCACCACCTGTTTTTGTAAATAAAGTTTTATTGGATCTCTGCCATGTTTATTTGTTACCTACTGTCTATGGCTGCTTTTGCTCCACAACAGCAGAGTTGAGCAGTTGCAACAGAGACTGTCTGGCTTACAAAGGCTAAATATTTACTAACTGGCCCTTTACAGAAAAGAATTGCCAACTCCTGTGTTAGTTTATTTGCTTGTGGGCAGAAGATTTTTGCTCTGAGCACAATCCTATATTATTGGGAATTCTTTTTATTCCTACCCCACCCCTCCAGTTTAGAATCCGTGCCAATCATAATCTTGAAAGACACAATTCCGAATGCCACGATCCCCAATGTTGAAATCCTGAAAGCCAAATTCTGGGAAAGAGATTAGCGTATTTTCAGCTGTACATAGGATAGTTGCATGCTGTTAGGTGGACTATTACTTTGTTATTTATTTTCTTTAATTGGAAATTGTGTATGCTTTAAGGAGATGTGTATGGGTACCAAGCTGACAAGGGATAGATTTATGAACTTAATTTTAGGTGTCAACTGGACTGGATTAAGGGATACCTAGAAACCTGGAAAAGCATTATTTTGGTGGTGTCTGTGAGGGCATTTCCAGAGGAGGTTACCGTGCAAGTCTGAGTGGACCAGGCGGGGAAGATCTGCCGGCTGTGCTGGTGGGCACCGCCCCCCGGCCAGGGGCCTGGAGAGAACAAACACATAGAGAAGCCGAATCGGTCTCTCTCTAAGCTGGGACAGACTTTTCTTCTGCTGCCTTGGACATCTGCGCTCTAGGCTCACTGGCTTTTGGGCTCTAGGACATACACGAGTGGCTCCCCAGGTCCTGAGAGCTACACCACTGGCTTCCTGCACCTGAGGCCTTTGGACTTTGACTGGACTATGCTACTGGCATCACAGGGTCTCCAGGCTGCAGACTGCCTGTCATCGGATTTCCTAGCCACCATAACTGTGTGAGCCAATTCCCCTAAATAAATCCCCTTCATATAGCTATATACATATCCTGCTGGTTCTGCCTCTCTGGAGAACCCTGACTAATACAGATCTGGTGTTGGGAAAGCTGAATCTCATTCCTTCTTCCTATAGTCCTGACAACACAATGGAAGAAATTTGTTCCCTTGCAAAAAGGCTGCAATAAGTTAAGTGACAAGGTTACTTAATGGTGAAAAATAAAAGTTTAAAGGCTAATTATTATTGGTGCTGCAAAAGCAGAAAATTGCTTAATTGCAATGGCCCAGCAATAACCAGACTTTCAAATGGGCAGCCAGCACATACACTTACAGAATCTGTAGACCACAACCACTCTTCAAGCGCAAGTGCAGCAAGCGTTTCAAAGATCACAGGGGTGAAAATGCAGGCAAAAGACATGAGAAATCTTCCCTGCCAAATTATTCAATCATGTGTGACCTCTGCCCCTTCACACGTAGTGCCAAGTCACTATGCTATGTGTTTCATCTTTGCATCGTTTTCAGTACTAGAGGAATAAATCATGTAGACTTTTAGAGAGTTCCAATTTGTTTTATGCATTTTTTTCAAATTTGGGTCCAAGAAAATGCATTATCACAACATCGACTTTGTGTGTAAGCATTGTGTGTGCATGTAAAAACATTGACACTTCCTCAACAAATGGAGATGTCCTCTTTGGACATATGTGTTTGTGAAAGATAAAATTTCTCAAAATCTTGGCTCTTTGGGTGACTGCATGTGTGGTGGTGACCCAGCCTGGTTTTTGATCAATCTCTTCAAAAGACTTAGGTTGTCCATCATAGTATTTCATTTATTTATTTATTAAACATTTTAAAAATTATTTATTTATTTACTTATTTGACACAGAGTCTTGCTCTGTCACCTAGACTGCAGTGCAGTGGCACAATCATAGCTCACGGTGGCCTCAAACTCCCAGGCTCCAGTGATCCTCCTACCTCAGCCTCCCAGAATGCTGGGACTACAGGCGTGAACCACCGCCCCGGCCACCACTATATTTCAAATGACTGCAATTAGAAAGCTGGGTGCACACAAGTACCTATCAGAGTGATATGTGCATATACATTTTGCTTTCTGACCTATTTCTTTGTGAATATACTTTGTCTGCTCATAACTGTTATGCCTGTGCAACTGTTGTTAGTATACCCACGTGTTTATGTTCTCAAAAATATGTATAACTGCCTACTTTATTGTGTGAAGTGGCCTATGAAGCATTCAGTTGTGTTTTTATGTTTCTCAAAAAACCTCTCTTAAACATTTAAATAAATGTCCTTTAAATAATTTGTTGACTGGCACCAAAAGCCAGCAGTTAACTCAGTTTGTGCTCCAAGGAGACTCAAACTTCATTATCACCTTTCTTAGTGTATTAGGACTTTTTCAGTTGCAAATAACAGAAACCTGATGCAAATTAGCTTCATTAAAAAAAAAAAAAGAATTCTGCTGAAAATTCCAGAAGTAGATCTTACTGCTGCCAGCCCGTCGTGACGCCGTCTGTGCTCGGCCGCATGTCCCTCCTGGCTCTGCCTCCCCCATGCTGACATTACTCAGGCCGGACTTCACCACACGGGGGGCAGAGGGCTGCAGACAGCTTCGCTCATGTCCTCTCCACGACCTCAGCAGAAAGAGAGAGTCCCTGAGTCCCGACTGAGTCCCGGGGCTCAGGTGGGATCACGTGGTTGTCTCTAAGCCAATCACTATGGCTGGGGCAGTGGAGCACCGTGGCTGGCTGGGCGTGGGCGGCGTGGTAGGGCGGGTGTTGGGGCGGTCACCCCACTGGACAGAGTGTCGAGGGGTGTTCCGCAGAGGAAAATGCTCCCACCAGGTGTCGGGCGAACGGATGCTGGCCAGACAAGGACAATAGGTAAGCACCTCCCCACCGGGGTTCGTGTGACTTCTCTCACGTGGGCTGCCATCTTCTCCCTGCTGCCTTCTCAGGGGCCATAACAATGTCCACGTCCCTCCCAGCTTATGTAATAAAACCCGTGCTGCTTCTTACGCTGAAATATACCCTCCCTCTTGTCTGCCCTCTCCTTCGTCTGGTCTTGTGGAAGTGCCGCCAGCAGTCCTCAACTGTCCCAGGGTTTCACTGTATCTTTGCACTCTCCGTTCCCTCTGTCCTCCCCACTCTGTCTGCGTGGCACACTGCTGACTCACCGCCCAGATCAGAGTCCCCTGCTCTGGGAAGCCCCCTCTCTACCTCTAGAACAGAAGGAAGCACCCCTCATCTGTGCTGTCACTGCCCCCGGACCCACCCAGTGTCCCACTGTCCCTCTGACCTTGCTGTCACCCCTCAGGGTCATCTCTCTACCTCTGTCTTTGTCTTCTCTTTCAGACTAGGTGCTCTGGGGCTGGGATGTTTTCGGGCAATGTTTGTTGAACGAAAACATCTTCCCAAGGAGCTGGCCTTCCTGTGGCTTCCCCAGCTGCAGACTTGGAGCAACGCTAGCTCCTCCAAATGCCCGGGGTCAGCAAGAGCCACCACAGGCTTAAACGGGAGGTGAGGCAGTCCGACGTATCACTAATTAATCCAGTGGACACTTAGTGAACGCATTCTGTGCCAGGTGACGGGACCACAGACCTGACGCATGACAAGAAATTCACTGCGGGGCAGAGAAATGAAGACGTCGAGGCTGCGTGTCTTTCCCTCCTTGCCCTGTCTCCAGTACCTAACCTGGTGTCTGACGCATGGTCAGTGTTTAATAAACAGTTGCTGAGCAAACGAATAATAAATGAGTAAGTGAGGGAACTAATGCTGTGAAGGCACGACAGAGAAGGCCCTGCCAGGGAGGGATCGTTTCATCCTCTCGTGTTCACGGAGGCACCGTGCCTGCTGCCAGGGATCCAGAGACAAGGGGCATTTTGTCCCCTGTTCTCAAAGACCCCACAGCCCAGGGGATGAGACCAGATGAGAAAATCGTTGCTTACAAGACGGCGTGAGAGTTACTGAGCAGAGATGCTGAGGGCAGCATGAGCAGGGCGAGGGGCCAACAGATGAATTGGCCAACAGTGCCCTCCGTAACGGCGTCTCCGCGTGCTCAGCCCTCTCCTGCGCTCTCTGAGAGCCCCAGGAAGATACTCATGGACTGAGTCCAGGAGATTATAATCCATACGGAGGGGGGCACTACAGAGTCGAAATATTGGAGTGTTTTGAATCAGAAAGTCACAGGAGGGAGCATCAGGGTCACAGCGGGCCCAAGTGCTCAGGGAGGGCTTCCTGCAGGAGGGGCGATTTGGAAGGGAAGCTCTTGGGATTACAGGCCTCTGAGGTCTTCCGTGCCAGGCTGGTCACCTTTCATACTTGGGTAGTTTACTCCCCAGGCAGTGAAGAGTCCTGGAAGAGCGGCACGCTGGAGAGGGGCATGATCCAGTATGGATTTTAGAAAAGTTACTTTGGGACATGCTGTAGAGAGTGGAGCAGGGAGACGGGGACGCAAGATGAGATATTGGGACCAGCTGGGAGGTTTCATCACAAAGCCAGTGAGGGATTATGGCAGCCTCAGCTGTCTTTCAGTGGAGAGGACCTGGCTTCCCGGAGTCGGAAGACCATTCCACACAGTTCCTCCCCTTGGCTCATGGTCAAGGGAAGGTTTCTTAGAGGTTCCGATTCACTCAACAAGTACCGTGCTAAGCATGGGTCTAGACACCAGAGCTAGTACCGTGAACAAAACAGCACACTCCCCTGCCTTCAGGAAGCTTCCACTCTACAGCCATCTCCACTGCTGTAGATTCCTCCCAGGGAGAGAGGGAAGCTGGGCAAAGTTGCCTTTTGCGGGGACACAGCCCCCTCCACGCCCCCTCCTCCCACACAGCCCCCTGGCTAATAAGCCATGTGCTTCCTCCACTTTAGCCCATTCGATCCTGGTCCCCAGCAGAGCCTAATGAGATGGATGGTGGTGCTCATTATGCAATGACAGTGTGTGGGCAAGGTTCCCCGGGGTGCCACCGGCAATGACTTCCCTTAGAGGGGACTAGGCAGGCACAGCTGTGGGAAGACGCTGCCGTGGAGCGGGCAGGGGTGGGCGGGAGGCCCCGTGTCCAGCAGGGCGGGGCTTCCTCCATCCCTGCCTGAGTTGGTCCTGGGACACTGGGGGACGGCCACGCCACTCACCACAGCAGCACCGATAGCCAGAATGCTAATCAGACTCAGACGTCAGGATCTAAGACAATAGCTGCGATGCAGAAAACACACAAAATAACCAGCAGCCTTAGTAATTAACTTCCGCTCCCTTCCAGCAGTCATTTGGAGTTAATGGTTTCTTAATTTGGTGCTCATTTGGTGACTTTAATTTCCAATTAATTTTGCCGATTTTCCTCCGAGGTGCTCATGGTGTGATAGAAAATTTCTGCATGGCGAAGTCCCCCCCACGGGGGCCTGAGGTGGGGGTGGGGACGGAAGGGCTGAGGTCAAGTTGCCACCAGAAGGCTGGCCCCTGCCTGAGTGCTGGGAGTCAGAGCCTCATGGGTTCAGGAGGTCCTGGGAGAGCTCTCGCCTCAGAGGGGCTGGTGGGCGCGGGTGCGCGGCGGTGCAGGCGCAGGTGCGGTGCCCTGGCACTGCTCGCGCTCTTGCTGGAACGATGGTTTACGGGGATGGGGCCGGGGGTGGGGGAGCCCAGCCCTGCTGGAAGTAGAAGGGGGTCTGGATGGAGGACAATGCCCTCCCCGTCAGGCAAAGGGGGCTCTGAGAGCGCTTAGTGCTCCGAGGCAACACTGTCCGTAGCACCCAGACCCCGGGCACCCGGTCAGTGCACCCACTGCCCTGCTGCAGCAAGCGTCAGCTGCTAACTGCTCGCAGCCTCCCTCTTCTCTAGAGCCGCTTTTGGGAGGTAGCACGTACCTCTTCTGGGAAACTATGTTTCCGGCTGCTATGACATCCTGTAGACAAGGTCTGAGTGGCACAGACAAAATGGTACACCCCTCTTCTTAGTCCCCCCACCCCTCCCTGCCTCAGGTGAGCCTGCCTCTGTGGTGCAGCTGGTGTTCCAGGTCCTAGTCCAGACCCAGCTGCGACCACATGCTTACTTACGTCCTTCCCTCCCTTTCTCCTGCAAGGATGCCCTTAAGAAATTCCATGCACCTGAATCTCTGTCTTGGGCTCAGCTTGTAGGAAGCCCAAACTACAGCAGGACTGTATACGTTCAGCCCTTGCCCAGCCCTTACAGTGTGCCAGATTCTGCTCTCGGTTCTTTATAAAAAGAAATTCATGTCATTCTCACAGCAACCCTGTGAGGTAGGTACTGCTAGGATCCCTATTTTGAGATTTAAAAAACACTGAGAGGTTCAGAGACTTGCCCAAGGTCAACGTACATACTAAGTGCGTGACTGTGGCTGTCACAGGTCCTGGTGCTCACTGGCGGGAGCTGCAAAGTCTAGCCAGCCAGGACTGGTGTTTTATTTTTTTGATGCCATGAGTGAAAAAAGACCCCTGTGCTTATCTTACCCTCCTCATCCTACACACACACAGCTCTGACCATGCCCCTCTCTTGCCTTCAGAGGCCTTCAAAATCTTGCTGAATACAAGCTGAATGGGGCCCTGGGCACCTATGGGCTGCCATGCTCTGGCTCTAAACCGTCTTCACTTCCATCACAGATTCCAGCCAAACCTGGAACCCCACTCTTTCCCAAACTCACCCCCTGCTGCCAAGCCCCAGGACCTTTGCACATGATACCCTTTCTGCTTGGAGTGCTCTGATGCCCCTGTCTCCACCTGTGGAAATGTGCTTTTTCCCGGGCGTACCTGGGCTTCAGGGAGGACCGTGGCCATGGTCCCTAACTCCACGTCTACACCCAGCTCTGACTCAATATCCAGCTCTGCCCCAGCACCCACGGTCCCTCCTCCACTCCCCGGGCTGTATCTTGCTGGATCGGTGAACACAATAGAATGGTAGCTGTCAGGTCGGACAGGACCTGAGAGCTCCATGTCCTCTTGCATCCACCTAGGTCAGTGAGTCTTAAACTTCAGGATAAGTGAAATCAGCTGGAAGGCTTGTTAAAGCACAGATTGCCAGGCCTCACCCTCAGACTTTCTTATTCAGTAGGTCTGGAGTGGAGTCCAAGAATTTGTATTTTTAACAAGCTGCCAGGTGATGCCAATGCTCCTGGTCCAAGAACCACACTCTGGGAGCCGCTGACCCAGATTTTGGCTCAGAAATTAACTTTGTATCTCCGTTTCCACCTATTCGCCCAACGTCAGCACACTCACCTTCTGGGTTTGGTACCCACTGATGGCTGTGGCTCCTGAGGGGAGGCAGGGCTTCCAGGCACCTGCCACTCAGGGCCCTGGGGAAAGTCTCTTGGGTGTCATTATTACAGTGAGGTCCCCGACAAGAACATAAAATTTTCTGCAGGGAAAATAGTCACAGTGATTCATAAAGTAGCATACATAACAAAACCAATAGTGGTGATAATAATAGCAGTAACATGATTATAATAACATGTCACCTGCCCTAGTGTGCTAAATCCAGGTTGATCTGAGTAACATAAAAGAATTATTGACATACACAAATGCTCAAAAGTTTAGCTTGGAAGCATCTGGGGCCATTAGGGGGATGGCAATGGTGGTGACAGCCACTATAGCAACAAACACGTTTATACCCAGCCCTCGAGTTTCTCAAGTGCTTTCGCCAGTTTTATTTGAGCAGCAACCCCAGAAAGCAGGCGAGGTGGGCACGCTTCTTCAGATGTGCAGATGAGGCTCGCCTCGGCGTGTCCGTTTAGGCTTCGCTCTGAAAACGTGTGTGGAGCACCTGTGTGTGCAGTCAGGTGCTGGGCCGGGGCCCGGATGGGGCTGCAGATAAAATACCAGTTAAGTATCCATTTAATGCAAATTAAAATACAAATGAAAATTAAGTTTGAATTTCAGAGAAACAATGAGTTATTATGTAATTAACTATGTCCAAAATGTTGCATGGGAAATACGTACACTCAAAAAATTATTTGTTGTTCAGCTCAAATTCAAGTTTAACTGGGTGTACTGTATTTTTATTTACTGAGTCTGGCATCCTACTGGGGAAGGCAGGGAAGACAAAGAAATGTTTCTTGGCCTCAGAACGATCTCACGTCTGGCAGGAAAAGGATAGCACAGACAGCTCCAACCCGGTGGTGGCAGCAGCGCTTTTCCCCCGGCGTGCACAGGCGTCGCCTGGGGCCTGGGGCTTGCGAAGCTGCACACCCTGATTCAGCGGGCGGTGGGGCCGGAGGGGCCGGGGGGGGGGGGGCCGGAGGGGCCGGTGGTGCCGGCGCCGTGGGACTGCTCTGCGAGTGGGGAGCGTGTCTCGGGAGCGCAGAGGCTGTGGGAGCTCAGAGGAGGCGCTCAGTCCACATTCCCGGGTCTGGGAAAGCTTCTCGGAGGAGGTGGCCCTGGGGGCTCTCGGCATACAGAAGGACGGTGGAGAAGGTGTTCCGGGAGGAGGAGCACCATCCGTGGAGTGCCAGGGCAAGAGAAAGTGTGCAAATCCCGGAGGGCAGGGGCAGTGAGTGTGGATGGAGGCTAGATCGGCGTCACGAGTGGTGCTGGACTCTGGGCGTCAGAAGCTCATCAGACACATGGGGCCCTGCCGTCGCAGCCACCACCCAGCCCATCGATGGTGGGAGAGGCAGGGCCATGGACGGGCCAGCACAGCGCAGCGTGGCTGGGGCCGAATTGGAGGCGATTCCCTCTGGGGTGGCTGGCGCCCAGGGGGTGAGCCGTGGGTCTGCTTCGAGTCAGAGATGTCCTGCGCAACAGGGCCTTTGGCGTCAGGGTCCTGGAGGGAAAGGGGCTCTTTTCAGGAGCTGAGAGGGAGAGCGTAGTGAACTTCCCACGGGAGGGGCCAAAACGGAGGTGCAGAAGGCTGGTATGCTCGGGATGGTGGACTTCCTTGAGGCCCACGGCCTTGTCTGAGTCAGCGTCTCGGATTCCCGGTGCCTGGCGTGGGGCCTTGGTGATTTGGGCAGAGGGCTGGGCCCCGCTGGCAGGGCAGCCAGAGCCTCCACCCCAGGCCCCCACCCATCTGCTTCCTCTCGCCTCGCCACGGCCGGCACAGCAGCGGCAGAGATGCAGCGATGGCGGCATGCTCAGCTTCACGGATGGGGTCCGGAGTCCGCAGGGTGCGCGGTCCTGGGGCGCTCCAGAGCTGGCCGCGCTGGGGCAGAAGCTCTCGCAGGCCTCTTCTTGTCTTCTTAAGGTTTGTCATCGTGCCCAGGGCAGGCTGCTAGTGTTCCTGTACGTCCGTTCTCCCCTCTTTCTTCGGTCAATAGATGTCCTGTGTTTTGCGGGGCACCTGGCTCTCGGCACAAAGCCTGTGTCTCCCGGCTCCCCTAGGTGTGGTCGTGGCACTGGGTTCTGGCCAGAGGGTGTGGCAGACGTTGCCTGAGCCTCGGTCTGCGCGCAGATCGGGAGCAGATACTGCCCTAGGTATCCCAAACAGGAAGGGATTTACTAGAGGGCCCTGGGTGCTCACAAAACCCTTGGCAGGGCTGGAAGCGTGAGGATTGTGGACGTCGCTAGGGTTTCTTGTCTCGTCACAGCAGCCACAAACACGAGGTCAGGAAGCTCCAGGGAACTGCTGCCAACGCCGTGGCCACCCCCAGAAGCAAGGTGGCCAGACAGTGGATCAGAGGGCCCCATGGGCAGGGCTGCAGGCCGATGCCTCTGCCGCCTACGGAGGAACAGCCTCGGCCTTCTTCTGCCTCCCAAACAGGAGCAAGTGAAGCTCAGGGGCTGGAACTGGTCATATCCAGTGGCAAAGAAGTGTGACAAACTGTGACAAAGGCAAAGCACAGTGGGGGAGGGGAAGAGCATGCTGAATGCCCCCTGGCAATATTCACTGTCACCCCTTCCTGCAGCTGGGACAAAGACATTGTGTTGAGGACAACTTCCTCGAAGGGTAGAGAATCATGACACCAATCACAGAAATGCCACCGGAGCTGGGACCTTTGCATGGATAAGAAATAAACTTGTTTTGCTGAGGTCATGAGCAGCCGAGCCCGTGTCCCGACGCACCGCCATGAAGTAGAAGATGAGCTCTGAGAAGTGCGGCTGCCGCACGTGTAGTCTTGGCGTCGCTGTAGTGTCGGCTTAACCCGGCCATCAGGAGTGCAGCAAGAAACATCCATGACAGACAAAGCAACATCTGGGGCTGTGGTGGCCGGTGCCAAATGAGGGCTGGCGAGTCTAGGCTGAGGGAAGTCGGAGGGTGCTCAGACAGGATGGGGCATCTGGAAGACTTTCTGGAGGAGGCATCGCTGACGTTGGAGAGGACGAGAAAGGCCTTCCAGTGGAAGCCGCTTTTCTCTCCCGTCCAGAGCTGCATCCGCCCTGCCCCGCCGCGCCCGGCCAGGCTGCGCGGGCGGGAGGAGGGGCGTGGCGCCCGAGCTGACGGGAGCAGCCTTTCAAGCTGGGGCAGGATGGAGGCCGGAGGGGTGGCCTGGAGGAGGGGAGGAAAGGAGTGTGGCGCTGCTCCTGTGTCCGAGACGTTTCTCAGCTGTGTCCCTGTGGACAAGGACGGGGAGGCTCAATTCAGGAAATGGCCTCCAGGTCGCGAAGCGGCCCGGGTCTGGCGTGCCCGCTCTCCTCCGCCCACGGCTCCTCCGGGAAGGCACGCGCAGTCACCCTTCCCGCACGGGCGCCTCCAGGGGGCCTGCGCCCCAAGAACGGGGACGGTCCTGCGGAGCTGCACGCCAGACACAGGCCTCGGCCGCCCGCGCCGCTCGGCTCTCTTCACCCGTCTCTGTGAGGAGGCGCACGTAGGGTGGGGGGCGGCCCGGCCCGGTCAGGGGCAGGGCTGGTTCAGGAACCAGGGTTAGGGCTCTGTCTGTGACAGGGTTGGGACTGTTCTGGCTGAACCGACCAGGGCAGGACGAGGAATTGGACCAGCACAGGGCCAGCCTGCGACAGGACCACAGCTCAGGCCAGGGCCAGCGGCAGAGCTCAGTCGTTTGGGGCGGAAAGCGATAAGCTCGCGCCGTGGATGCGTTCTATTTCATCGGTTTTCCCCAGTAATAGACCCAAGTGAAAGGCCATCGCGGTACGAGTGTCATTTTTTCCTGTGTGGTGTAGCTAGCCTCCATCTTGCTTCTGGGCCCCTCTTTATTCTTCCCAAAGCATGTGGCCAGCTCCCCTCCCCGCAGCAGGAGAGCGTGTGCAGACACAGAGGAACCGGGCTGCCCCCATCTCGCAGCGGGTACACAGAGGGCCAGAGCCAGGCAAGGGGCTTGCTGAGCAGGGACCCGGCACGGGCAACCTGGTGGACACGCAGCTTCCTGCAGTGTTCCAGAGACAAGCCTCAGGTCACCGTGGCAACCCACAGGCAGGGGGCAGGCGGCCGGCGGGCAGCTGGAGGAGTTGGCAGCCGGGCTGTCCCGGATCAGAGCCTTGGGCCACAGCCAGGGCTGTTTAGTGGGCCGGAGGGTGGGGGCGGCGACTTACTCAGCCTGCTCCGCAGCGAGCCCCAGGGCAGGTGCCAGCAATTTGCCAGTCCTGAGTGATAGAGCCGGGAACTGCCGAGCGGCCCAGAAGGGCAGCGACCCCCCGGGTCCCCCTGGGCACGCTCAGCCACTGAAGGAAATACGAAGTGACGGTAAGTGACAAAATCGAAAATGTAATTAAGACAGATGGAACTAACTGGCGGGGATGATAAAAGCCATTCCCCAGGCTCTGGGATTTAAAGCGAGGTCACAGGACGACCTCATCCTGGCCTCGCAGCCAGCAAAGAGGAGGCGAGAGAATGAGCTCAAGGAGAGGAGCCAAGTTCTGTGAGAACAATGAGCAAACTGGGTTCAGCTACGGCGAAAGAGATTTAGGTCAGATACAAGGAGGAACTTCCTGCAGATGAGGGTGTTTAGACATCGGTGAGTGCGTGACAGCCCCTCCTTTTCCCAAGGACACATGTATCCCTCCTGCACAGGCGGGCTGACCCGACCTCCCCAAGATCTCCGGGAGTTGGTAGCCCTATTATCCAATGAGAAGGCTGCCCAGGTAGAGATGTTTCGATGTGTAACAAGCCCCAGAGGGCTTCTTGCTAGCCAGAGCACGGAAATGGGAGTCAGCCAGGCCCCACGGAGGTGGCCGTCACGGGGCTTGAACCAGACCCAAGAGGTCTCTGCGTCTTCTCTTGTGTTGCTGCCCCCCAGCAGGAAAAGGGCAGAGCAGCCACGCACCAATCCCGCAGAGGAAGCAGCCGGGCTGCCTGATCCTGGGCTCCCCAAGGGCTCCGGGAGGGAGAAAGCCAGCCCCACAGGGAGGGCCTGGACCCTCACAGGGGGTGGGACAGCAGGCCTCCACCGGTGGGATGGCTGGGCTCATGTGAGAACCAGCTCGGCACCAGCACCCGGGGCAGCCTTACTTGGCCGGCCACTGCCAGGACAGCCAGTGTGGCTCTGCTCTGGTGGGTTCAGCCGGCCGGTTCATTGGCTCCCACTCTCCCTGCATCCTGTGCCAGCTCCCTGTGCTGAGCAATGGGGCAGCCAAGAAAGTGGCTTCTTAATGTTCGGTGCACTCCCAGGTTGGCGGGAAAGAAGGGACTCCTAGTCCGATTCAAGGCCATCATTCAGTTCTCGTTTTTTCTAAGCACCTGCAGAGCCCACTGGGGAGCCTAAGGCAATACTTTAAGAAGTTTAAAAGTTTTGGCTGGGCGCGGTGGCTCACACCTGTAATCCTAGTACTCTGGGAGGCCAAGGCAGGCGGATTGCTCGAGGTCAGGAGTTCGAAACCAGCCTGAGCAAGAGTGAGACCCCGTCTCTACTAAAAATAGAAAGAAATTAATTGGCCAACTAATATATATAGAAAAAAAATTAGCCAGGCATGGTGGCACATGCCTGTAGTCCCAGCTACTTGGGAGGCTGAGGCAGCAGGATTGCTTGAGTCCAGGAGATTGAGGTTGCTGTGAGCTAGACTGACGCCATGGTACTCACTCTAGCCTGGGCAACAAAGTGAGAGTCTGTCTCAAAAAAAAAAAAAGAAGAAGTTTACGGTTTGGAATGAAATACTTAGATATTAACTCTAGGCAGACGTGGGCTGTGTGTGGTGGGTGCACAGGAGGTGGGGTGGGAGGATTGGGTGCAGTCCTGTGTAGTTAGTGCAGGATTCTTGGAGGAAGCAGGGTTTGAATCTGACCTTTGCAGGATGAGGAAGAACAGTGTAGAGGATGGGAAGAGGGAAGCGCGTGAGGGGTGGGCTAGCTGTGTAGGTTAACTTGTAAGAGGTGGGGAAAAGAGTGCTCAGAAGGAGTTTTCTGAACTGCAGGCCAGAACTAAGGTCAGGGGTGGAAAATAGATCCTTGGGTGATCCCAGCAGATCCGAGGCCACAGTGGGGATGAATGTTTGTCCGTGAGAAGAGCTTGTGCCTGGGACGAGCTGCCTTCCCCAGGTGGACGGATCCGTGTGCAGGAGGTCAGGCCCAGAGCTGAATGCCTGAGAACTCAGGCTGCTGCCCCCACTCTCGGGGTTGTGGAGCAGATGCCCTAAGTCCCGGCTCCCAAGACCACAGAAAATGAAGCAGACGAGGGTTCACAGTCCCCCGGCACCCTCTGCCCCACCGTGGCCAAGAGGCGGCTAGCTGTGTGTGGCGAGACAGGAGACCTGTGCCCGGACCGTGTCCTTCCGCCAGGAGCTGGCTGCAAGGCTGACGCTGCAGTCCCTCCACCTTCAGGGGACAGTGACCGGACAGGCCATCCTGCCATCCCTGCACTATGTTTCGCCATGGAGCACGTCCGCATTGTGGACACTAAGCATAAAACAGTCGGCGTCACCCGAGAGACGGGGGGACGCGCCAGCACCCCGGGCTCGCCATCCATCCGTGCGGCAGGCACCCCACCTTCACGCCTGCCAATAGGACACCGAAATATCGGGCCAGGACTTATCGGGGGTGTTAAGTCACCCTTTTTCCCTTTTAGGGACAGTCTTTGTGAAACATCTCCGTCTTCCTGACTCACCATTCCTAGGGAGCCAAGGCGTGTGTTTCTGCCTGCCCTGCAGCCCTCTCGGGGTCTTCCTCCAGCAGCCCCCCAGCTCCACGGCCAGAGGGAAGGGGGCCCCGAGTATGAACTCCACAATGAGCACAAACCACCCCGACCGGCTGCTGGTCCCCAGGGATTTGCACATTCTACACGAACCTCCAGTCCCTCACCCGCAACGGCTCCAGGGCAACAATGGCAGCTCCGAGTCCCAGTTGTGTGGCCTTGGAGAAGTCACCTTCCCCACTCAGGTCTTTGCCTTCTCCTCCACAAAACGAAGGGGTCTTCGGGCGGGCTCTAAAACGGGGGTGTCCGGGGTGCCTTGGCGCATGCCGGGCGCGCCTGGTGAAGGGCAGGCAGCCTGCAGTTCCCGAGGGAAGTCTGGGTGTGGCTGCGAGGACAGCGCTGCTGGCCACCCCTCCCCCTCCCGTAGGGGTCCCGGTGGCTGCTGTCCTTTTAGGCACGTGGGTGCTTGGGCTCCACTACTGGTCTCCCCGTACCTCTCCCTCGGCTC
This sequence comes from Mirza zaza, assembly GCA_008750895.1. Classification (NCBI taxonomy): domain Eukaryota; kingdom Metazoa; phylum Chordata; class Mammalia; order Primates; family Cheirogaleidae; genus Mirza; species Mirza zaza. Next base: position 84,977 of record VSMD01038378.1, on the reverse strand, counting down.
TCTTACTTCCTTCCTCTCCTCCCTTCCTCTTCCTCTCGGTCCCTTCGTTTTCTTTCTCGCCTGACATGCCTGCCTTGAACTTCTTCCTTTACCACAAACTCCTGACTTCAAACCACGTCTTGCCAGACCAGAAATCGTCCCCGTGTTGACCCTGACCTGCGCCGAGGTCTGAGTCGGGAGCCTCGATCTCCCAATTCTCACCGGTCTTGTTTCCTGGTTTGTTTCCTGTCCCCTCAAATTCACAGGCAACGCTCAGCCCCTGGCACCGCCTCGCACATGGCCGTTTTTGGAGAAAGGGCTTTTAAAGAGGTAATTAAAGTAAAATGAGGACATTAGGGTGGGTCTAATCCAATCCGACTGGTGTCCTCGTGAGAAGAGGACACTGGGACTCACAGAGACACCAGAGACGTGCCGCAGAGAAAAGGCCCTGAGAAGAGGCAGCCAGAGTGGCCTTCCGCGAGCCACGGACAGAGGCCGCAGAGGGAACCAGCTCTGCTGCACCTTGGTCTTGGACTTTCAGCCTCCAGAACTGTGAGAAAATAAATTTCTGCTATTTAAGCTCTCAGTCTGTGGCACTTTGTTGTGGCATCCTGAGAAAACTAATGCACTGACATTTAATTAACCTCAGGACATTCTTGACCCTGGGCACTGAACGGTGAAGGCTCTCAGAAGCCGGGAAGCATTTTCGCCCCCCTCCTCAGTCAGCCCCTTTGCGCCGCTCCGAGGTTGCAGCTGGTTCTGCCCAGAGCCGTGCGCTCCAGGGCTGCAGCGAGGCTGCCCTGGGACGGACTTGCCTGAGCTGAGGCTCCACGCAGGGACCGAGCGTGCTCCAGACACCTGTTTTGATGAAACAGTTTACACGGCTATGACAGAGCAGAGAATCTTTTGATCGGATATTTATATTCGAGATCTACATATATACACACACATATTAAACAGTTTTTTTGAATCTGAAATACATTCACACGGTTCAAAAATGAAAAATATAAAAGGTGTATAATGAAAGGTTTCCTTTCACTCCCAGCTAAGACCCACCCAGGTCCTACCACCCCCTCACACAACCTGCAGTGAATTTCTTGCGAAGCCTTCTAGAGTTTCTCTACGCCCACACACGCAAAGCCAGACGGCTTCACGCCGCCCCGGGCTGCACAAGAGTTAGCACCCTGTGCTCACCGTTTTCTTGCCTAATGAAATATCTTAAAAATATTTTTATTTCTGAATAAGCACTTTCATTCATTTTTGCAGCTGCATGGTATTCTATCGCAGAATTTATTTAAGATTCGAATCCCTCCCATCCTGTGACAGAAATGCCTAACATGGGAAGTTGGGCCCACTCCAGTGCCACCACCCAGCACTCCAGAGAGCAAGTCTGTCTCTGACTTAAGAATAGTCATCATGGTTTCTTGAATAATTTTTATAGTAACATTTCCTAATTCTTTATGACTTTTTAATGATGTGGGGGTTTCTTTTAGTTTCTTTATGATAGGTTCAGGATGTGTTCTAAATTTATGATTTATTTCCATATTTAATCTTATAATCAATCATTTGTTCTTAAGATGGTTTTCAACTATTACGTGCAGAGGTTTGTTACCACTTCTGTTTTTCATCTAACACAATTAAATGTATATTATACATAAAAAAGAAGTTTTCCTGCATCCAAATGCATCTTGAGTTGGTTTACAGGAGAGCATAACTTCACTGGAGGATATTTGGGATAAAAGATCAATATGACTCACGGCAGGGGGTGTCAGACTTCAATTTGCACAAGAATTGACTTGAGACTCTTATTCCAATAGGTCTGAGATGGGCCCAGGAAGCTGAATGTAGCAAAGAAATCTCATTCAAGGCATCTTAAACCCTCTCTTTGAGAAGCCCTGGTGAATGGGAAAGAAAGCAAGAACTACATTCCGCACTGAAAACATTAAGGTTGTTGCAATTAATCATTAAATTTAGCTCTAAGGTTCCTGGCAGCTCAGACCAAAGTAGAAGCAAAAGGATATAGTGTTCCGCCTGCCAGAACAAAAGGCCAGTGTTTCAGGAGACATAAACACATTCTTGGCATTAAATTCTAAGTGGCGTTTATCATGGGAGCCATTTCTTGAGGTTCACTGAGCTTCACACTGGGCAGCGTCTTTTCCGACAGCCACGGACAATGCAGACAGGGTCTTTGGCATCCTCTGCAGAAGTCATGGCCCATCCCCAAGCTCAGCTCAGGACAAAGTTTCTGCAGAAAGCTCAGCCAATGTGGGCCAAGAAGTGAGAAAACACGGGGCCAACTGAGAGTGAAAGTACAGACAGATGTGACCCGCCAGAAACTCGGCATGGGTGTGTCCAATGTGACTGAGGAGAGAGAACAAGGAGACACATCCCACGTCTGGAGCTTCTGAGCTGAAGGGGAGTCAGAGTCCCTGTCCCTGACCATGCCGGGTCTGAAGGAGGCCTCTCATGTTCCCCAAAGGAGCTCCTGGACCAAAGTGGCTGGAGGTAGAGGAGGACAGACAGCTGCTCCCCATTTTTCCCACCTGAAGCTTTGAGCTTTCCTAAACCCCAAGCAATCGGGCCAATTTCTCATTAAGCACACAGCGCAGTATTGCACACGGTAAATGCCTACGGAGGGGTAGGGCAGTAACTACCCTGCTATTCCCAGGGTACCTTGAAAACCTCTGGTTCTGTATGAGTCCCAAGGGGCAGGTGAAGGTGGATATGTCTAAACATGGTCCTCAACTCCAGCGCTGCCTGCTCCCACTTAGGCAGCTAGGACATTGTAAGCCTCTCCCGCCTCTGTCGTTGACTCCCCTTCATTCCACACTGGAGAATGGCGGGACTCCTGACACCATCAGCATGTCCAGGAAACCGAGGCTGGAGCAGAGCTGTGGCAGATGAGCACACACCACTGGGTGCATTCAGCGTATCTTTTTAAAAGCAACTGAGTTAAGTGAGTTATTGCTAGGTCTCTATAGTTCAGAGCTCAACTTTACACTAATTAATACAGCAGTCATCTAGTTCACTCTTTTGAATCTACAAGGGGATGCTGGGGCCCAAGGGAAAAAGGACCTATGCAATGGTCCTTTTCTCCAACTAGAATGAGAGCGAAGATCTCCAGCTCCCGGTGGGAGCCCGAGCCCCGCCTGCAGATGCTGACGGCCTGTAGCATCTTTTACTTGGTGTGATGGGCAGAAAATGCCCCACCTAAATGTCCACACCTAACTCCTGGAGCCTGGGACATGTTAAATTACACGGCAAAGGGGACCGAGATTGTAGGTAGAGTTAAGGTTGCCCATCAGCCGACCTTTTAAAATGGGGAGATTATCTGTGTTGGCCCAGCGTAACCATGAGCATCCTTAAAAGCGGAAGCAGGAAGCGGAAAAACAGTCGATGTCAGAGTGACGTGACATCAGAAAGGCTCAATTGGTGATTGCTGGTTCTGCAGAGAGAAGGAGGCCACCGAGCGATGAGGTGGCCTCTAGCAGCTAAAAGGTGAGCAAACATCGTGCCTGAACCCCGCAGGGACATACCCCGCAGAGCCCCGCTGTCAGCTCTGTGAGACCTCGCCAGACTCTCCTGGTGTCAGGCCTGTAAGAAACTAGTCTGTGCTGTTTTAAACCACCAAGTCTGAGGCTTGTCACAGCAGCCGCAGAAGACTGTGTGTGGGAACCGTGGGCCGCGTGAGGCTCACCCGGCCTGCTGGGCCAGGGCTCCCTGAGAGCGGCCCTTCGCCCCAGCCCCCACACGGCACCTGGCTCTGGGCTGGGTCCCCAGGGAGAGGGAGAGCGAGGACACGCAGAGAAGCCATGTGCATAGGGAGGTATGTTCTCTCTCCCCAAACCGAGCAGAAAGCCTGTGCTCGTGTCGCTGTTGGATGCACCCTACCCCTAACTTCTGTAACTTAACCCGGACTCTAATCATAGATTGGACCTAATTTGGGGCCCAGCCTGAGCCTCCATCCTTCTAAGTGTAGGAAAAGATGTCACGCCCTCCGGGCAAGGTCCGGTGTGGCTGGCACAAACCAGCCCCCTTCCCGCAGTCCGGCTTATCGCGTCTCGGCGAGGTCACTGGGGACCGCAGGAGAGGAGGGCCACTGCGGTTAGCATAGGCTCCCAGTGAACGGTGCGGGGTGGGAGCTGGGGCAGAGGGCAGAGTGTGAGGATGGGACTAGGCTCCTTCTAGAAGCCCGGGTCTTTAGAAGTGGTAGGCTGCAGGGGCAGCTCACGGGCCCGGGAACAGCACTGGCCTCTGGGGTGGAAGTGCCAATCTTGACCGGGGCCTCCGTGTGTCTGGAGGACCTGACAGGCAGGGCATTGCCGGGCGAGGGTTGTGTGACTGCAAGAGCCAACGTCAGTGCTGGGGACTGGCTCGGAACCCTCACGGCTCCCCCAGTCTCCAACCCCGAATGGAGCCCATCACGCCGCTGCTGCCCTGAGCCTGCAGTGTGCTGCCTCCCCCGTCCTCTCTCCCAGGCAGGCCTCCCTGACTCCCAGCCTGCCTCGGGCTCCGTGCTCTGACCCCTCAGCCCCGCCTTGCTCCTTGTCCCTGCTCCCTGGGCCACGCTCTTTTCTGTCCACCTAGCAGGAGCATCCTGAGAACAGAGCCCTGGTGCTTTCTGAGAACAGGTGCTCGTGTCCAAGGTGCAGGACTGGAGGTGAAGGCCAGCGGCCGAGGAAGCCTCTGAGGTGGGTGTTGCCGGCCAGCCTTGGCGGCCAGGCGGTAGCGGGGGCAGCGGGTGTCAGGAACGTGGAGCTAAGTGTAGGAGCAGAAATTTGGAGCCCTGAGATATAGACTCAGCCTTGACACTGCCTCGCTGTGTGAGTCCCTTTAACACCCTCAAAACTTTACTCTCCTCATCTATGAAATGGCAATAGTAATCCATACATGTTCAACCGTGAGGCATGATTTGTGGAGTAGGACCTTAAAAATGTCAGGAATTCTTATTCAGCTTCCAAATTGGGAATAGGCAGAGGGAGAGGAGCCCGCACAACTGGCCGGATTCCCCATCCCTTCTGGGCCAGGATGAGGGGAATTATGCCAAATCTGGGGGATGTGGATCAAACCCAATAATCCTCTACTGAAGTGGACTTCCAGGGCTAGACGGAGGTGGGTGCTGTGGCCAAGAGGAGAGGGGCGTTAGAGATGTGCTGTCTGTCCGTCTGGCCAACAGCTCTGGAGGCAAGAACTGCATGGAGTGGCCCCTCGGAGCAGGCTGGGCATTGTGCAGACAGCGAAGAACCTATCCTGTCAATCATTTGCACCCCAGCGCGAATGCTGTGGCTGGTTTCCCCTCCCCAAGGGCTTACCGAGCAGCCTGAACCCTCCAGGCAGGTCCTAGTAAAGGACTGTCAGGAGCCACAGTGAAAAGAACTGGCTGTGGAGCTGAGCTATGAAGCTGCTCTTTCAGCTTGACTCAGGACCCCTGGATTCCAGAAACGCTTGAATGGTCTGTCTTGCCCTTCCCACCAGGGCCAGCAGAGAACGGCCATGCCGGGGAAATAGTGAGCCCCCCACTGCCTGGGGGATTCAAGCCTAGGAACCAGCCTCCCAGAGCTTGCACTGATGACATGCAGGGTCCCTTGCTTTTCTGAAAAGCTTTGATTCTGAGCTTCTGTGTTGAGGGACAAGCAGGCAGGGACTGTGAAGCCCTATTGCCTTTTCCCTGAAGGCGGGTGTCACACAGGCCCCCGGATTCCCTGACCCCTGTGCACAAGGTTACTCTGTGGGGTTCCCTGGAAAAGGGCCCGTGAGCAGGCACCCCAGGTTGCTGGTCTGCACAGCCTTCCCCAGCCCCACCGGCCACATGCCCGAGAACGAGTTCAGGGTAGAGGAGCCCCAGCCTGAGCGTGCCTCTGCCCCATGCCAAACCCTCCAAGCTGCAGTGGCACAGTTTCCTTCCTTTGGAACCAGAAGGGCCTGGCAGCTCCTCCACCATTCTGGCACTGTTGGGATGAGGACTCATGCCAGAAATGGCTGGGGTAGAAGGAAGAGGAGGAGAAGGGCAGGCAACCAGGAAGGAAGTAACATTTAGCGAGCTCCGACCCTGCGCTCGGAACTGCGGGCGCTTCGCAGCACTTGTCCACGCTCTCATCACCGATTCATTCACAGAGGACTCCCACAGACGCATACTGGACACCCAGCACGTGCCAGGCCTTGTCCAGCCTTTGAGGAATCCACAGAATAGCAAACGCTGTGAAGGTTATCTCATTTACCTCTTATGAAATCTGTGGGAAGGAGGTATTATTCTTCCCATTTTACAGACGAGGAAACTGAGATCAGAGAGGTTAAGTACCTGACTACAGTCTACACTGCACGTGGCAAAGCTGGGGACCAGAACTTAGTTTTCAGTTCTGTTACTGCCACTCCTTCCTGCTGTGTGGGTCTTCACCTGTAAAATGGGAGTGCAGCTTCCACTTTGCAGGGTGGCTGTGAAGATCAGATACAACGCCATGAAGCACTGCCGCGACGTAGGTGTTCAGTAAGTGGCTCACAGTGCAGCGTCTCCTGTGGCTCCAGGTCCTGTGTGCTCTTGCGTCCTCACATGGCTTTAGAGGCAGGCCGCCACACAGCTGGATTGGGGAGCTGGGGCAGGGAGGAGGCGACTCAGGGCTTGGGAAAGCCTGGGTCCTGCGTGAGGTGGGTATTTGTCAGTCTGTCAGCAAGTAATAATTGAGCACTAGCTGTGTTCCCAGGGTGTGAGAAGGAGATGGAAGGCCCAGAAGATACAAGGCCTGGCCTCGGGGAATTCTCAGCGTGGCGGACAGAGGTCTGGCTGTGTGCTCGCAGCGTGAGTGCTGTATGGCCCCACCTGGGCATGGGTAGCCAGGAAGCTTCCTGGAGAAGGAAAAACTTAAGCTGGGCCTCCAGATGACATAAATGGATGACGAGGAGACAGCTGATAAGAGGCTCTTAAGCAGGCCACTGGGAACCCTATTTTTAAATTTTAAAAAATTTGAAATAGTTGTAGACTTCATGAGGTTGCAAAAATAGTACAAAAAGCTTCCAAGTACCCATCCCTCAGCTTCCCCTGTTGGTATGGGGGAATGTGGGGATAGTTGTAGCACAATAGTAAAACTAGGAAGCTGACATTAGCATAATACAATGAACTAAATCTGTAGATCTTAGTTGGTTTTTACCAGTTTCTTCATGCATTATTTTTATTTTATTTTTAGTTTTAGTTTTTAGAGACAGGGTATCATTCTGTCATCCAGACTAAAACTCCTGGGTTCCAGCAATCCTCCCACCTCAGCCTCCCAAGTAGCTAGGACTGCAGGTATGCACTACCATGCCTGGCTGATTTTTTAAATTATTTTTTTGTAGAGATGGCTCTCTATGTTGCCCAGGCTGGTCTCAAACTCCTAGCCTCAAGTGATCCTCGAGCCTCAGCCTCCCAAAGTGCTGGGATTACAGGCATGACTTGCCATGCCTGGTCAGCATGCACTCTTTTTTTATGTGTGTATGTATATATAGTTCTACAAGTTTATCACATATATATCCATATTACTATCACCAAAATCAAGGTACAGAATGGCTCCATCTCTTCCAAGCAGCTCCCTTGAGGGCACGCCTTTAAATTGCCCACATTACATTATGCTCTGGACAGACACTGAGGATTTGCTGTCCCTGTGTTCTGCTCATTGGACTGGGAAGGTCTACCTAACCTGTCCTGTTCTGCCCAGTGAAGCCTTTCCAGGGAAAGCAAGTTGGGACAAGGGGAGATCTTCTGGGATTGGCTAAAGCCTCCTTTAAAACCCCTCTGTGAAGAGGCTCACCTTGTCACTGCAGAAGGAGAAACTGAAATCCTGAAGACTTGATCCTCCCAAGGTGAGGCTTGAACAAGCGCCCTGAAATTCAGCACCATGGACAGGTCCAGGGCCTCTAGGAAGGCAGAGAGTTTACAAAGGCAAGAGAGAGGGCTAGGTGCTTTTCTGGGTCACCTCTTAATCTGGATATGGACCAACCCTGGGTAAGCACTAACACTCCCTCTCACAAGGTCGCAGGGCAAGGAAGTGGGAGGACATTTCAGGAACGCAGATCCCTGCTTGCCTGGCTCCTTGGCATTTTTCAGGGCTCATCCTAAGCCTCTTCTGTTCTGAGGATCTCTCCTTGACTTTCCCACCTTGCTGGCTCGCTTTTCTGAATTAATTTACCCCAAGAGCTGGCAGCATCATCCAAGACAGCCAGGAGCACACTGCGTGCTTTTCTCTGCCTGCTCCCACGTATGAAGCTGCACCCTCAGCCAGAGTGAGTGCCTTGAGGAAGGACCAACATGTCCTTCACTTGTCTCATCCATTTTCTCCTTCTTTTCCTCCCACCTGGCGTAGCTCCATGCAGGGCTAGGAACTCCAGGTCTTTCTGGAGGACATGTTGGCCAGGGCATGACTCTGTCCTCATTCGATTCTCCTTCCAGAAGCCCATCCTGGGCATCTTTCCTCTCTGGCACTATTGGGACAGGGAGCAGAGGGACATATTTAGACCTCCAGAACTCCTCAACCCAGCTTCCTTCATTTTTCCCATAATCTATAAGGCTCTTGCCCCTTGGGAATCCTCATCCACAGTAAGTGTTGTCCATGGAAATCTCTGTGCATCCTGCAGTTGGCCTCACCAAGCCCAGGGAACACCTGCCCAAGCCACGTGCATGCCAGCATCACTGTCGTGGGTGCTGTGCTGCACAACCCGGATGGCCCTATCGGAAGTGAAGGACTTACTCTCTCAGCTGCTGGAAAGGTGGCTGTTCGCCAGCTCTCATCTCCTCTGGGAATTATGTTAGCCAAAGAAAGTGTCCTTACCTAAGGCAACACCCCTTCCCAGGGCAGTCTGCACCCAAAGACTGGTCAGTGACAGAGTACTAAGGCCCAGCTCCCACACCCCAACACTGCACATCTCTGAAGGCTCAGGGCTCCTGTGGGACCAGCTGAGGCCTGCACTGAGGCTGCACTGCTGCCCACTCCAGCTTCCTTCCCTCCGCCTGAGCCTTGGTCCTGAGGCCGCTCCCTGATACACTTTCACATACTAACTGTCTCTGAGTCTGCTTCCAGGTGAACCCAACCTGCAACGTCTCTAAACTGCTGGCCCTGTGGGATTAGGCGTCTTCTGGCCACCACCTGGCTACTTGAACCCAGTGCCACCAGGTGAGCGTGGCTGCCCTGGGTATCAATTTCCCACGAGCCTCCTGAAAGACTCTGTTCACTCCCCGCTCTATCACAGTCCTCCGCCTTGCTTCCAGAAACAAGCTTTCCCTGAGGTCCTCTGGGTCCCCTGCCATAGTGAAAGGAACTTTGAAGACGAACAGATCAGGGTTGGGATCCCAGCTCCTCCACTAACCAGGTGGGTGCCCTTGGGCGAGTTACCTAATCTCTCCAAGCCACTGTTCCCAGGTCTAAAGCAGAAATGGTCATAAAAACATCATAGGCTTGTTGTGAGGATTAAACAAGTCAACACAAGTAAAAATGTTTATAAAGCCCAGTGACCGGCATATAAATACATGCTAAACAAATATCAATTCCCTTCTTTTGTGTTTGAGGGTACTTTCCAAATATTAATTGCCAATTGATATTTTAATATTAAATTTTAATAGCATTGAGCATCACAATATTGATTGAGCATCGCAAGCACAAATGTGGCATAAGTTAGAAAACGTTTCGAATTTTCCATGTGACAGCTCAGGGAGGTGGGGTGGTGGTCATTCAACTTATCTCTCCTGGTATCTTGGTCTTGTTTCTCATGCTATTAGAAAATTCTTAGCATCTAAAAAAAAATCCTCATGGTGTGAAGAATATCAGGTGTTTTTATTTTATACTTAGGGAAAATGGAGCCCAGCCAGGCCACGTTTATACTTGGCTGGGGCAGAGATCATGTCCGAGTAAGACACCAGGATCACCCCTTCCTCCTCAGCAACAGGTGAACGGGTTGGAGAGGAGGTGGTACTTTAAATTATGGCTGCTTGGGCCACACAACTGGGGCTGGCGTCTGGAAGAGAGGATGCGAGAAGACTATCAGCCTGTTAAGAGAGTTTCATGGAAGTATAACTCGTCTCTAAAATAACAGCACTGAGTATCCAACTCTCCAACAGCCGTCTCTTCTTCTCCAAAGCAAGGGGGATGTCCCCAGAGCAATGTCTTCCTGTCCCCTCAGCCTTACTTCCCCCGGGTCCCTCTTCCCCTCTCCCCAGGCAAGCTGGAGCGACCCTGGCCTCCCCAGAGCTGGTGCTGCCACCTCACCATGGCATCCCGGACTGGGCGTGCAGGGCGGGAGCCGGAGGGGTGTGGGGAGCCGGGGTGGGAAGCCACACACTGGGCGCACATTCCACTCCAGCTGGGCCTTTTCTGACAGCCTGGGGCCAGCACACGGCTACACCCGCGCACAAGCGCCGGGCTCAGAGAATGCTGAATTCATTCCCAATTCGAAGGCCATCTCAGGGCAGGCCGCCGGCACCAGCTACTGCTATTTTGGGACTTGATGAAGGCACTATCTTCTCTTTCTCTCTCTTCCCCAGCTCTGCTCTTAGACTTTTCTCCTCTCTCCCCTTCTCCATTTCCGTTCTCTCTCTAGGTTTTGCTACCTGAGTGTGTGTTTCTTCTCATCTCTTGGTTTCTCTGCCTCTCTGCCTGCCCCCATCTCTGTGGCTGGATCACACTCTAGATCTTTCTTATCAAATCAGTTTGACAAGTACGTATCCCCACCTGCACCACCCCGGCCCTGGCTGGGCTCTGGGGAAGGAGCGATGTACAGGCCCCTGACCTTGGGGAGGTGGTGCCGCCTGTCTCCACTTCTCCCCCACCCCACCCCTGTCTGCATCTTGAGCTGCCCGGGAACTCAGGGGGCACTTCTGAAGGCCGAGGAGAGGACGCACGTCCAGCTGCCCCATCCCCTGGTCCACCGGCAGTTTCCGTGCCCCAAGTTCCCGGTCCCTCCTTACGGGCTGGGGACTTCTCTCCTTCTCCCCCAGGCTTCCAGGTTCAGCAGCAAAAAAAGAGAGGGCTGGCATTTCCAGGGTGAGCCTTTGGCAACAAGGGCTCTAAGGTGCCCAAGAGGCCCAAGGCTCACTGTCCTCCTCTGGCCCCAGGGAAACCTGGCCAGGGCCTGCCGCGGGGGACTGTTTGGTCTCCCTGGTGTGGGGTTTTTTGTGACTTGATCCTGAGTCTCTCTGGCCGTAAGCCAAACAGCTAGTCTGTAGGAGAGCGGGTGGGGAGAGTTAGGTTCGGGGGGCTGTGTCAGGTGAGACACAATGAGGAAGCAATACCAAACACAGAAGAAACGCATTTCCCACAGGTCCCGGACAGGTGAGGGGTGCCCACGAGAGGCTGACGGGAAGTCCAGAGGTGACAGGGACTCAACCAGTGTGCGGGGGCGGGGACCTGTGGGACTAGGCGCCAGGTGCTACCCCTCGGGCTGTGGGTTGCCAGTTTAGGGGGAGTGTGCCTGAAGTGGGGACCTATCCACGGGAGTCTGGTGTCGACCGTGTGGTTGCTGCGGCGGGCGGGCGGGCGGGCGGCAGCCGCGGCGTGCTAGGTCTGGGCTCTGTGGGCTGAGGAGCAGGCAGGCTATGCTGCAAACAACCACCTGGGGAGGGCAGTTCCAACTAGGCCAAAGGTGAAGGAGTACATTTGAGTTTTAAATAACTTATGTCAGGCCTAAATGTGGATGCTGAGGCAGCAACCGTATTAAACACATTTATGACACTGGGTCAAACCAGCAAGAGAGTCAGGATTCATAGACCAAAGCCTCTTCCCTCTCTTCTCCTCCTCCTTCCGGAGGAGCCCACCCTGCCCTCTCCCGCCCCACCCCCCACAGCCCTGTCCCATGCTCCCAGCACCATAGATTTAACTTGATCCGTGTTCTTTAACCCCAGTGTGGAGTAGGGTCTTTCAATAGGGCCAGGCTGTGAGTTCTCCAAGGTCCTTCCCCTCGAGGAGCTTCCCTTCTTGGGCTTCCCTGTGTACCGGGAGTAGGGGTGCGTGTTAACTGATGTGCATGATGGAATTAATGCGTTTTAAAAAATTAGCACCTACTATATGCCAGGCGCTATGAGTCATTTTGAGATGTATTACCTTTTCAATTCACAGACAAGTGTTTTGAAGCTGGCCTTTTAAAATGCATTCTAGGGTTAAAGGACCTGAAGCCCAAAGAGGCTTCCTGAAGTCCAGTCGCCAGGACTAAGGCAGGAAGCCAGGTCTCCCGATCCCACAGCCGGGCTTGTTCTGAAACACAGCTCCTGCCTGTAAGTGAACGCGGGGAGACACTTCTACAGAGCGCAGCTCTTCCTTGGAGAATTCTTTACTTAAGACCCAGGAGCCGTTCTGCCCTCAGCAGCTGCTCGGGAGCTGGACGCAGTTCTCCAGGAGAGACAGGCCATGGCACCTGCGCACGGAGTCAGACCCGGACCCGGCTGGGGCCTCGGCCCTGGGCAGAGCAGAGACGCCCTTGCTCTGGGCCAGGCAAGCACAGCTGGTGACAAGTTCTGGGCCAGCGGGAGTCCTGGGCATGAGAGGGCACCTCGGAGAGGAGGAAGGGACGCTTCCTGCGAGGGTCAGCCGGCGGCTCCCAGGTGGCCGGGAGGCCTGAGGCCCATCTCCCAGTGGGTGGGAAGTGGGAGGTCAGCTCGTGGGCCGCCTTGGAAGCTCCCCTAGGGAGGCAACACGCGCCTCAGGGCCTCCCTGGTGAGCAGTTGTCCCCCTCAGCCTGCGGCACAAGTGGCGTCTAAGCTTTGGAGCTGGGGAGACACCGCGGGAAGGTACTTTGCCGAGGCCCTTCAAGCCCCTGAAACTCTGCCAGCAGCGCTGTTGTGTCGGACGTGCCGATGGAGAGGCAGCAGGCGGCAGCGTGGCCGTGCCAGGAACTCAAGAGAGAAGGGCAGCTCTGCCCTGGCTCCAGGCTCTTGGTGGCTGCTGTGCCGAGTCAGGGACCCCAAGCCTGTCAGGAACCTGGCCCCTGGGGGCCCCAGCTCCAAGCCGGCCTGCCCTGTGTCTCCCTGGCCTCCGACCAGCAGGCAGACCCCAGCACCAGCCTTAGACTCCAGGGAGCTCCCAGCCCTCAGCTCCAGCGCTGACCCCAGGCCTGAGACCTCTGTGCCTTGAGAGCCACATCTGGCAGGTCACCAAGCCCTGAAGAGTCAGGGTCACTTCTCTCATCCACTGCCTCTTCTTCGGTTCCACCGCCTGTGCCAGGCTCAGGACTTCCTCACCCGCACCTGGACTACTGTTGCCCACCATCTTCCCGCCTCCAGTCTGCCCTGCCCGCCCACCCCAGAGCCGCTCTCCTCACGCACAGGTTACTCGTGGCCTCATGCTTGTCGCCTCCCCTCCTTCGCCCAGAGCCCAAGGCCTGGTAACTTCGCCCCTGTCAGCCTCTCCAGCCTCATGTCTACACTTTCCCTCCTGCTACACTCGGCCATGGCCGTTCCTCAGACATGTCCACCTGCTTCCAGGGCCGAGCCCTTGCCCGTGCTGTCCCCGTGTGGGACAGAATTCTCCCACCCCTGCTGAAAAGCACTAATTCCTCCTAGCTCCTGCTCATACTTGCCAAGCCTTGGACCTGGACTCCATTCCAGCTTCACCTTCTCTGGAAGGCCTTTCCTGGCGGCCGGGCTGGGCCTATGGCCCCTGGGGCTCTCTCTGTGCCCCGTGCACCTGATCCTGCTACTTGCCATGCTGGGCTGTCACTGCTGGTGGCTGTGTCTCCTACAGAAAACTGGGCCTCCTGGAGTACAGTGGCCATGTCTGAGTCACCTCTGTGGCTCCACAGCCCAGCTCACAGGGATGACAAGCAAGAAGCCCTTCGCCAGTTCCCACTATCTGGCTGAGGCGGACACACACACACACACACACACACACACACACACACACACACAGAGAACTACCTGAGCCCTCATGGGGTCAAGCAGCATGAGCTAAGTTGGGCACTGAGTCAGCAAGGAGAGCTCCCTTGGGAAGGCAGGACTGAGTGAGGTCCTAGAGGCTTGCTCTGCACCTATCCAGGAATGTGGGCACAGATGTCTGTGCCAAGACTGAGTAGCAAATGCCTGTGGTAGATTGTACTGATGGCCCCCATGCTTCCTGCTCCCTGTGTCCAGGCCCTTTGGTGTGTACCTTTGTATTGTCCTCCCACTAGGAATGGAGGGGACTTACCCTAGCCCTTGACTCTGGACTCAGCCAATGAAATGCTAGCAGACATGCTGCAAACAGAAATTTGAAATGGGCTTTCACACTGGATCTTGCCCTCCTGTGCATCTGCCATTGCCATGAGAACATGCCTGAACGAGCCTGCTAGAGGACTGAGACATATGGGGAAGAGCCAAGTCATCAGAGCCCCCAGCCAAGGCTAGCCTAGGTCAGCCAATAGCCAGCCAACCTCCAGAGAAGTGAGCCCAGCTGAGAACTGAAGAACCACCTGGCAGAGCCCAGCCAAAATTTCTGACCCACAGATAATAGTTAAATACTTACTATTTTAAGCTACTGAATTTTGGGGAGTTTGTTACATAGCATCATTGTGGAAATATAGTGATTAAAGCCAAGGTGACCAGCCTCTAACAGGGCAGGCTGATCTACAATGGTGCCCACAATAGGCTGGCACACAGGGAGTCAGAACAGGACCACCTCCCCTCAGCACTGCCCACTACCCCTCCATTCCAGCCACCTTGGGCTTTGCGAGACCTCACACATGTCCCATGTCTTCACACAACCTGTTCCCTCCTGGAATGCCCGTCCCCATCTTGCCCTCTTTGAATCCTATTCATCTTTTAAGACTGCATCATACCCTAAAACCCTTGTGAGTTCACAGCCTCACAGCTACCATAAATCTTTTGGGAATGAGGTGAGCTATAAGTGAGTAAAAGCTCCCCCTTTCTCCCTCCCTGTCTCCCCGTATCCCACTGTGCTCTGCCTGGAGCTTCCTTGCAGCATGTTCTCTTTCACGGTCATTGAGCCATGGGGCTGTTGTAGCACCTAAACGCCAAGCGGGTCCTGGCCTTTGAGGGTGTGGGCCTCATGGAATCCTGGGTCTCCTCAAGCCTCAGCACAGGCCTGGTACCCACAAGTGTCTTGGGAGGGGTGATGAATAGAGATGAATAAACTTTCCAACTTCTGATTTTGGAACAATGTGATATGATACTATGAAAAAATCCCAATTAAAATCCAAAGACCTATTTTCAGTCCCTACTCTGCTCTGCAACATTTGGCAGGGGCCAGCCACTCTCTGAACCTCAGTTTCCCACCTGTACAGTGAAGGGCTGTGCTGACCCGTTGACCCACTCCCTGCCAGTGCTGAGCATCTGAGAAGTGTGCCTGGGTATCCGTCCTCTGGCTACCAGCTCTGGGCCGGTTGGTCCCCCCACTCCTCGCTGGCCTGAGTTGTATGGCAGAGCTGCCCCATGCTGCCAGCCTGGCCAGTCCTTTAGATGGGGAGGCTAACGAGTTGGCCTGGCAGCATCTTCCACCTCCTGACAGTGGGATTATGAGGCCTTAGTGCTGGGAGTCATCTCTTCTGAAAGCTCCGCAGGGCACGGCTGGGTCCCTGCCTGTCTGATGGAGGAGGCCTGGCTTCTCTCCAGGAAATTCTTGTGCGCACGCGCACACACACGCCCATTCAAAGCCCTTCTTCTGGGCGAGTAGGAAGAATACCGACTGTCTGTATCTTGCTCCCTTGCCACCCCCTGGAGTCAGGTGAGAAGAGGAGAGGAAAATTAGCCACTGCAAACTGACCAGAGAGGGGAGGACCTTTCCACTCCAGCTTATTGAAGAAAACAGGCATGAAAGATCTCAGAAACCAGATGCCAGCCAGGCGCCCGCACAGCAGAGCTTGCTGAGATGCGGCGCAGCCGGGAGCTGGGGACTCCGAGCTGGATCTCCTCCTCTGGTCAGTATCCGCAGGGCCTGCCCCAGCCTCACTCCCAGCCTCTTTTTTAGAGTTGAGGCAGCTCTAGGGAGGCTCATCTCATGCTTCCCCCAGGATACTGGGAAGGAGGCTGGGGCAGGAGGTCGTGGGGTCCCTGTGGTCATGGCTGGGCTGTAGGGTGGAGGAGCACTGGGCTTCCAGGGCTCCCAGAGGCACGACGCAGTGCTGTAGGCTTGGCCTCCTCCCACCTGCCCCTGTCTCTAGCAGGGAAGGCATGAAGGAAGAGGATGCAGGAAGGTTGCCCACTCACCACTTGTTCTCATACCACTGCCTCCCACCCCTGGGAAAGCTAGAGATGATGGTCAAGAGGCTAAAAGTCAGAAGCCTGGGGTTCTAGCCGGGGGGGTTGCCTTTGGTACCTTTGTGACCTAGAGTGGTTGCACTCTTCTTCTGGATATCTGGCTATCTCTTCAGCAGGTGAGAGGTAAGGATGCCCGCTGTCGAGGGATCGCAGGATGGGAAAGACCTTCTGGAAACATAAGGCTGTTTACACATGGGAGATCGTTTCACCGTTCAGCCCAGAGAGGTTGTCCCCAGTGTGCCTAAGGCCTCACTGTGGGGCCTGGTGTCCATCCCTTGTTGGGTTCTCTGCAGACTGGGCTTTGAGGACCTGACCTCTGCCGCACCCCAGCTTCCCAGCCAGCAGCCCAGGCCGTCTCGGCACCCCCTGGGCCATCCTGGCAGGGCTGCCAGGCAGGAGGAATGGGAGGCATTCCTGGGCTTGCCCTTCAGAAACTCCCTACCTGGCTGACAGGTCTGGACAGAGTGTGAGCGGGAGCGGGTGTGTGGGGCTCAGACTCCCAGAGAAGGAAGAGGGTGGTGTGGGTGGGGGCCTAGGAGGGCTTCCTGGAGGAAGGGAGGGGCTAGAGCTGGGCCTTAAAGGACATGGTAGCTGTGCAGTGAGCATGGGCCAGGTGGATTCAGGTCACACGGCCCCAAAGGCAGGAGGCCATACTCTGTCCCTGCTCGCCTAGCCGGTGCTGAGGCTCAGGCCCGTGCACAGCAGGCCAGCAGCCAGGGAGCCCGCGGCGGCTGGCAGGGAGTTCCAGCAGAGGTGGGGTGGCACTGACGCCTTGGATGTCCCTTTCCGCTTCTGTCGTAGCAGCCTCTTCTCTGAGAGAAGGAACCCGGAGCTGATGAACGGGTGTGCGCACGGTCGGCTGCTGCCAGAACAGGACCAATTATCAGGCCTTGGAAGCATGAGGTGTCCAGCTCCCTGCCAGGGGGAGAAGAGGCCAGAGAATCCTGCTCTGTCCACACAGCTCCTGGGTCTGCCTGTGCAAACTGCTCCTCAGAACCAAGCCCGCCACGTCCACAGGCCGTCTGAGCCACGTGGAGCCTATGGGGCAGAATGGGAATTGTTACACCCAAACTACGGAAGAAGAAACTGAGTCCCAGGGAGAAGGGTCTTGACCTAAATGTCAAAGCCCAGGACTAGAAGTTGGGCTTCCTGCCCCTCAGTGAGTCAGTGTAGACACACTAACCAAATAACCTGGGTCAGTGTAGACAAATTAACTGGATAACTCAGGGTCCAAGAAGCCATTCTGGAGTAAAATGTGCACAGTGGGAGATAACCGCTGTGTGTACAAGCCCTGCATGCTGGGCATGGGGCCAGACACTTTGCACGGCGCCTCGTTTAGTGCTCAGATCCACCCTCTGCGTGAAGAGTCCCCAAGCTCCAGAGGCTTCAAGAGTCCGGGCAGCTTCTCCCAACCACCCAGGAAGGAGTGGCAGCGCCGGGTCTGCATGCCAGGCCCTCTCAGACCAAGGCTCTGCATCTTTCAGGCACCACCTGGCAAGCCCGGAAAACCCTCTGCGTGGTCAGGAACAGCGGGGCAGGGAGGAAGCGGCCATGCAGGCAGGGCAGGGCTGGGGCTTTCTCACGGCCCCTCCAGACCCAAGGCCTGGCACCTCTGGGAACTGGCTCTCGGAGAGTGACAACACCAGTGACAGCTATATTTCCCACTCTTACTGCTATGTCCTCCTACTGAGGCTGCTGCAGCTTCCTATGCTAAGCATATGCACTTTATGTACGCCCTCTCACTTAATTTTCAAAACAAACCTTTGAGATAAGTCCTTTTTTATTTGTATTTTATATATAAGGAATCTGAGGTGCAGAAGAGTAAATTTCCTCCTCAGTCTGTCTCCAAAAGTTTTCATCTTCTCTAGCTGTCCTCCTCTCGATTTCAGGTGGAGAGAGACATCTGTCCTTCCCACAGTGGGAGCGCCTGAGAGTGGGGGGGGGAGTCATGCACAAGAAAATACCATTTATAGTTACCTTTTTAAAATTAATATTTGATTTCTTAAGAATACACATTTAAAAACATGACTTTTCTCAAGGATTAAGTTCCACTTACCAATCTTATTGTTCTAGTTATAAATGTAATAAAATAAGAACAAGACTTTCATTTTTTTCAATTAAAATTTGATTAACTCAAGTTGAAAAAACTAAACTCCTTTAAATAGTCAGTGCCATTTACAATTTAATTAAATTTGCTTAAACAATTTCAGCTACATTTAAATATTTAATATATTTGATTTTCCTGTGTAACTTAATGTCAAATTGAACAAGCAAAATCTTTTGATCATGTACTTAAAAAAACTGTTGTGAATCTAATAAATTGCATTTATAAATACATCGACTAGTGACTTTCACATGCTCATGAGTATTGCAATACTGCTTGCAAAATTAGCCCAATTCTCCCATGCCTCGCAACTTCAGATCACGTGTCTACAGGCTTCTGGTACAGCTGAGATGGAGCAGGCGCACTTCACCTTCTCTTTCCCACAGCTTCCAAATAAAAATCCTGGAATGAACACATACAGCACTGTTTAAATACTCTGAAAAAAGAAACAACAGCAGGTGGCTTGGCGGGAGATAATGCTCAGAGGTCAACACGGCAGTGACTTTCCTGGTGTTTTCCCACTGATGTCTCCTGGCTGGGACTCCAGAGTGCACAAACCCCAGAATCGTGCAGTGGGCGCAACCAAACAAAACAGCTCCAGGAGAACCTTCTCTTTCTAGCGAGAGAAAGGGACAGGGACCCTGCAGGGCAGAGGGAAGGGAGGAATCCCAATTTTTTTCTCTTTTACTCTCCTGAACATGCCCCAAGGAAGCCCCAAATGTACAGCCTCGCTCCTGTAGCGTTGGTGGTGCAGGACTTAAACCTGTGGAAGAAAATCTCTCCAGCCAGAGGGGCCAGGGGAAAGGGGGTTCTGCAGGGGTGTGGGAGGAATTCTGTTAATTTTTTTCTCTCTTTTTTTCTCCTTGCTTCACCCTGGAAGTGGGCCCAGTCAGGGGAGCTGTGCAATAAATGTAGGGAGGCTAAAACTCTAGCTTTCTAGTGTGAGGATCAGGAACAGGGCCTCAGGGAGACAGAGAATGTGAGAGAAATCATGGAGAGCTGGAGAAAGGACCTCTCAAATCTGCGTACGAAGTCCTAGACTCGCTGTTGAGCTGTGTGTGTATAGAACTGACCCAAAGCAGAAGGCAGGTCAGAACTTGTGGTCTGAACTAAATAGGGCCGATTATATAATATTCAAAATGCCCCTAAATCACTCCATATGCAAAGAATCAGGAAAATCTCAAATACTCTCAAAGAAAAAAACAGTTAACAAATGCTGGCCCTTGATTGCATTACCCAGATAATGGAATTATCACACAGAAACTTTAAAGCAGCTATTATAACCACAGTCCATTAAATAAGAAAGAACGCTCTTGAAATGAATGGAAAGGTAGTTCTCAGCAAAGAATGAAAACTATAAAAAACGAAAAGAACCAAATGTAAATTTTATCACTAAAAAATACAATAACTTGTTGGGAAAATATGATTGAGGAATTAATGAGATGTGGCTCATAAGACCATTATTTTATTGTATAACCCAATATTACTATGTTGAAGACAGAAACAGGAGTTTGCAGGGTTTTGCCCTGAAGGAATGTGTGGACTCAATGGTTCGCTATCATGGGAGAGCTCTCAAATCTCTGGTGGGGATGTTTTCCAGGAAGGCTTCCCGGTATCAAAAAATCTGTGAGCTTCCCTGAGTCTTGAAAGACAAGACAAGGCGAACATGGCCCACAGGATGGGAGCCAGAGACAACGAGTGCACTTTGCCCAGAGAAGCGCCCTGGTGATTATAAACAACCTGTTTATTAGAGATGGGCTTCCTGCTCTCTCCTGTCTGTCTACCTTTAAGTCCACCATAACTAATCAAAGCATATAGAGTCACTATATCTCTTTTATCTTACCTTTATTAATTGACAACTACCTCTTTAGAAGTTAGCCCCTGAAAGACTTTGTACCTGTTTGTTCACCTAGATAGATTAGAAGCCCCTTGAGAGGACTTTTGACCCTAACCCACTGTATCCCCTAGCAACTGTATTCCCTGATATGCAAATATGTTACACTGACAACTGGTAATTGATGTCTGTGATTATAAAAACCTGTATGACTCTAACCATATTGCTGGCGGTTGTGGAGATCTGCCAGTCCCCTAGGTGCCCCCCCCACTGTGTTTTATCTGATCTTTATATATACATATAAAATTATAAACTATACCTTAGTCTCTGTGTATTCTTTTATTTCTCTCTGTTGCCTATCAATTTCCTTATCCTCTGTGGCAACCCCTATCTTAGGGACCTGGCTCCATGAGGAGAAGTAGCAAATCTCCTCACGGGCCTGCCTCAACTATTCTGGCACCACAATAACTGAAATAAAAAATTCACTCTATGGGCTCAATAGCAAAATGAAGATGACAGTGGAAAGAGTAAATGAACTCGAAAATAGATCAATAGAAATGATCTAATTTGGACAACACAGAGAAAAAAGATTGAAAAGAATGAACAGAGATTCAGGGACTTGTAAGGCAATATCAGAAGGTTTAATATTTATGTCACATATGTCTCTCCACAGAGAGGAAAAAAAGGCTTGGAATAGAAAAAAAATTTGAAAAAATCGTGGCTGAAAAATTCCCAAATTTGATGAAAAGACATAAATTTATAGATTCAATAAGCTCAGTAAAACCCCAGAAAGAACAAATTCAAAGAAAACCTGACCCCAATACATCTTAAACTGCTGAAAACCCAGGATAAAAAACAATCGAAAGCACGCAGAGGAAGCAGCACGTTCTGTACAGGGGAAGAGCAATTCAAGGGACTACGGAGTTCACGTGAGAAACAAGTGCGGCCAGAAGACAGTGGAACAACATCTCTAAAGTGCTGAAAGAGAGAGAGAAAAAAACCCTGTTAACTCTAATTCTACATCCAGTTAAAAAATATCTTTTTTAAGGCAAAAGAAAACATTTTTAGATGAAGAAAAGCTAAGAGAATTCATCGCCAGCATTCACGCCCTAAAGGCAATGCTAGAGGAAATTATTTAGGAAAATGAGACTAAAAGGAAACTCGGAACTTTAGTGATAAAAGAAGAGAACAAAATGATAATAGCTAAGTAAATATAATATACTATCTTCTTCGTAAGTACTTTAAAATATGTATGACTGTTGAAAGCAAAAATTATAACATTATATGATGGGTTTTTTAATGTCTAGATGTAATACATGTAACAACCATGGCATAAAAGGAGGAGGGGGAAAGGACCTATATGGTTGCAAGGTTTCTATATGTCACTTGAAGTGGTAAAATGTTAATTCTAAGTAGATTATGAAGAGTTGCATATGTACATTATAATCCTTAGAACAACCACTTAAAAAACTATACAGCAGATATAGTCAAAAAGCCAACAGAGAAATAAAAATAAAATACTAAAACAATATTCAGTAATTGAAAAGAAAGCAGAAAAGATGAAACAGAGGAATGAAAAACAGAGGGGACAAACCAAAAACAAAACAAAACAATAAAATGGTAGATCTAAATCTAACCATATCATTAAATATAAATGGTTTAAAACACACCAATTAAAAGATATTTTCAGATTAGATTTTTTTTTAAAAAAGGACCCAACTATATGCTATTTACAAGAAATTCACTTTAAGTACAATGATATACATAGGTTAAAAGTTAAAAGTTTGTGAAAATACCATAAAATATTAATTTTTTAACAAACTGCAATGGCTAAATTAATATTAGGCAAAGTAGACTTCTGAGGAAAGAAATTTATCAGGGATTAAGAGAAATATGACCCAATGATAAAACGATTGATTCATGTGGAAGTTGTACAAACTCTAAATGTGTATACACTCAACAATAGAACTTTAAAATACATAAAACAAAAAACTGATAGGACTAAATGAAGAAATAGACAAACTCAGTTATACTTGGGGACTTTAATACTTATCTGTCACTGATAGAAAAATAAAGAGAAAATCAATGAGGATATGGAAGACCTGAACAACACCATTAACCAACTTGACCTAAGTGACATTTGTAGAAGGCTCCACCACCAATAGCAGAATGCACATTCTTTTCAAGTTGCTCTAATCTAGACCATATTCTAGGTCTTGAAAGAAATCTTAACAAATTTAAAAGAATTTAAATCACTCAGGGTATGTTCTCTGACTATAATAGAATTAAACCTGAAATAAATAACAGAGATTATCTGAAAAATCCTCCAAATACTGGAAATTAAACAACATACTTTGAAATAATCCATGGGTTAAAGCCACGAGTTTCAGGAGCTAGGATGCTAGCCCAGGCGCCCATGCCCTTAACCACTGGGCCACATGGCCTCTCAAGGTTTTTCAGAGCCTTGAACACCAGGCTAAGGACTTCAAAATTTACGCTGTATTTAATGGATAAGCATTTAAGGATTTTCACATGTAAGGCAGAGCACTATTCGCAAACAGATGAAGCTGAGTGTCATTTGGGGAGGGGACAGGGAAAAAGGGAAGACAAATCTGCTTTGTGCCCCACCTGGGAGGGAAAGCGAAATAAAAGAGTTTATAGATTTTTTAAGATTTCGGAAGTGAGGCGTCTTAGAAAGAAGGCCCATCCTTCCTTTTTCACATGGGTTATTTCTGTGGTCTTTCTGGGCTCTGTGTGTGCTCGGTGGACTGGCAGCTCTGAGGGAGGCGCACGTCCCCACCGGGCTCTGTGAGGACACAGGCCCTGTAATCTTTTAAGAATGGGGGTTTCCCAAGGCATAACTAGCCTGTGGCTCTGGGCAAGTTACAACCTCTCTGGGCCCGGTTTCTTATCCGCACAATGGGCATGATATCCACTTCCACTGACCAGGCCCTGGCCTTGGGCTGAGTTGCCTGGAGAAGAAGCCGCAGGCAATGTGAACTCCTGGCCCTGGTAACTGCAGTGGGGCCCACCCGGAAGGCAGGTGGGGGTGTCTCTCGAGTTTGCAGTAAGGTTTGGAGGAAGCCTCAGCATGACAAGGGTGGGACTCTGCCCCCCCCCCCCCCCCCCGCGCAACGTGGGGGAGGGCAGGGCGCATTAAATATGCTCTGCAGAGACTTTGATCAACAGCGATGGCAGGAAGGGCTCTGCTCCCTTTGAAGCAGAAGCAGCAGAAAGATCAGTCCTCCTCGCCTTGCCTCTCCGCACAGGCGTCGCCTTCGTCTGCGGATCCCAGCTGTGCCTCTCCTGGGGAAGACAGAACAGAGGCAAAGCCCCCAGCCCTGCCCCTCTCCCCGCCCCCTGCCAACCCTGGCATGAGCAGCATCTGCCTGGCCTCAGATGGAAGAAGGGGAAGAAAAAGGAACACCTATGCCCTGGGAAACAAGTCCTTCTAAGACTATTTCCTCAGACTTCTGCAAGGGCCCCTCCCCTGGGCACTCCCTCTCTTCGTCTCCAAAGTCTGGCTTTTTTTTTTTCTTTTTTGAGACAGAGTCTGGCTTTGTTGCCCAGGCTAGAGTGAGTGCCTTGGCGTCAGCCTAGCTCACAGCAACCTCAAACTCCTGGGCTCAAGCGATCCTGCTGCCTCAGCCTCCCGAGTAGCTGGGACTACAGGCATGCGCCACCATGCCCGGCTAATTTTTTCTATGTATATTAGTTGGCCAATTAATTTCTTTCTATTTATAGTAGAGACGGGGTCTCACTCTTGCTCAGGCTGGTTTCGAACTCCTGACCTCAAGCAATCCACCCGCCTCGGCCTCCCAGAGTGCTAGGATTACAGGCGTGAGCCACCGTGCCCGGCCCAAAGTCTGGCTTTAAAGTGTCACCTTTTTGCTGAGATCTAAAGACCCAGCTGGGAGGCAGGAGACTGGATTCTAGTGACGGGTACGCTTTTGACCCGCTGTGTGACCTTGAGCAAGTTATCGCCCCTCTCTGGAGTTCAATTTCTTGTCTATGAAGTAGAGTTGCCAAAGTGTTTTCCAGGGCTCGATTCCAGCCTCTGTGGTCAAGACTAGGCTGTGGCCAGGGCCAGAGGCCAGCGTGGGGTCAGGTTGTGGAATGACCTGTCTCAGAGCCCATCACAGAGGAAGTGCTCTCATAACCTTGACCTCAGTGACATTCTTACGTAGGCCACATGTTTTTCTGCACGGTCCCATTCCGGACACAGCTGCAGGGCTGGCGGAGCGGCTCCCCCAGCTGGCCTACAGCGCTGTCTCTGTCCAGCTTGTTCCGGACAGCAGAAAGCAGAGGAGAAGGTCTGCAGGGTCACTCTGGTCCCGACGGGCTGGGAGAGGAAGAGAACAGGCGTGGGGCAGGCTGGGGAGGAGTGGGGGTGGGAGCAAGGGGTGAGGGAAGGAACATTCTGGACCGTGGACCGTGTTCTGGACCACAGACCGCGTCTGGCTGGGCGTCATGTTTGTGGGTACACCAGGCTGGGAGCCGGGGTAGTGTTAGGGTGCAGCCCACGCGGGTGCAGCTCCTCTCCCACCGACACTCGGGAGAGTTTGAGGCACAGAGGGAGTAAGACCCTTATTTGTCTCCTGCCCCCAGGGCAGGCCCCAGAGACAGAGGGCGGAGGCCACGCGAGTGCGGCCTCTCCGAGCAGACCCGGTGAGCACATGTTACTTCAGGCCTCGGCCTTTCGAGGATCCCGGATACCTGGCCTCCAGAACTACTTGTCGAGGCAGGCCCAGGAGGCTCCCAGCGTCTCCCAGGGTGTAGAGGGTCCGGTTCCAGGAAAGAGCGAGAATGCGGAGCAAAGAGGGAAAGAAGTATTTCCGGTCTCCCTGCTGCTGCCTCATGCTGGAGTGTGCTGGGCGGGACCGGAGCCGCCTCTGTGCCTGTAGGACCAGGGTGTCGGATTGGTCTTCAGCAGGCTCCTGCTCCTCCCTCAGTCCCCCGCCAGCTCAGCGTGTCCCTTCTGTCACTCCAGGCCTCTGGGGTCTCCTGCTCTGCCCCCTTGCTCATGAACCCTGCCCTCCACGACGTCTCCAGGGTCAGCCTTTGCCCACTGCCTGGCCCTGCCCTCTGCCCCAGCCGGGATCTCACCGGAGAAGGGAGCCATCTGAGTGGCCCAGGGGTGCCATCCCTGCCCCCTGCCCCAGTGTCTGTGCCGTAGGTGGGCATGTTTGTCTATGCGCATACCCACTTCAGAGCACAAGCGTTGCATGGAAGTGAGCTGCCCTGGACTGCTTTCATGCTGTTTCGGGACACATGTAAATGCAGGTCTGCCACAGCCTGTCATACGTACATTCATATGCACGTTGGGGGGCTGTTTGTGTCTCTGCGGATCTAATACATTGGAGAGTGAATATTGAAGCACGTGGTCCTTCATTTTACGGGGCTTGTGTGCTCCTAACTTTGAGGGTGTAGTGCACAGTTTGCAGGGTGGCCGGCATGCCAAGGGCAGCGTGCGCAGGCCACCTGTGAGAGCCGGAGCGCTGGGCCCTTCTCCTTTGCTGGGAGGAGCTTCCTGGGGCTCCTGCTCTGCTGCCTCTTCTTCACTTTGGGGAGAGCCAGACCCTTGGCCAAGGGCCCATCTGAGGCCAAGGGCCCGCCGCAACTCAGTCGTCACAGCTGTCCCCGTGGTCCTTGCGGTCTGATGCAGGTGGCCACAGCAGGCGAGAGGGGCTGACTGAGGCTGGAGAACCCCGGGCGCGAGATTCTTGGGGCGCCCAGGGCTGGTCTGGGTGTGCTCGGCTGTTTATTGCGGGCTTGGAGTATGTCAGGCGCTATCTAAACCACACAACGATGCTAGGAAGTGGCTTGTTTTACAGATAAGGAAACTGAGTCTGGAAAATTTAATGTCTTGCCTGGGCCATATAACAAGTGAGTTATAAGACGGGGATCCAACCCAGGTCTGTTTGACTCTAAAACTTGTGCTTCTTTCTCCCCATTCTGATCCACAGATTATTCTAGAAAGAGGACAAAATGAGGCTCATTTTCCCCAAATCCACACTCACCAAACAGATGTGTTTGGCTTGTCAAAGATGAGCCTTTATTTCACAGAAGGAGCTTGACTTTCTGCCCCTGCATTTAAGATCCAGAAGTGCCTGATGCAGAGAATGGGAAGGAGGGGGCAGAGGAGGGCGACTGGGCCCCCACCCAGAGAAGTCCTGGAGCCGATGTAGGGACACATGGCTGAGCGTTGATGAGGGGGTGGGGGGAGTTCAGCTTACAGACCTCAGTCTGCACCTGGTGTCTTGGAGCCCAGTCGTCTGGTTCGAGGTTTGTGGAAGACTGCTTCATGGCCACCCCAGGGATGAGGATGCTGGGGGAGCAACCCAGGTGAGGGAGTCAGAGCCACCCTTGGACACGCACAGCTGCTCTTGCCTGCCCTGGGAGACTCTGCACCTTCCCTTCTCTGCTGGATTTAAGTTGCAGGGAAAATGCATTATTTTTTCATTAAAAATTCATTTGGAATGGGTAGCCATCAGAGATGTAATTAGCCACGTTATTTCTCTCCATTAGCAGTCCCCTGGCAGTGGATGGAATTTCTTGTCCTTTTTTCTCTCCATTTCACTCTTTCCATCCTCTTTATAATCTAGATTGCAACACTTCCCAACCCCCACCCCCATTACCGCCACGTGCTCTGTTTTTAGACAGAGAAAAATAACTATTTTAAAATCTGGAGAGGGAGTGATAGCGAACTCCCCCCGCCACCGGGCTGTAGGATTACAGTGCCCTGAGCCAGCGCAGAGCTCCAAGATGCCCACCGCTGCCAACAGGATGGGGGAGGCAGCTCCACGTGACACAGAGATGGCCCCGCTAGTGGCAAAGCTGGGCAGAGCTGGAAGGCCCCTGCTCCCCACAGACTGCCTGGGTGATGCCAGGCAAGTGACTTAACCTCTCTGGTGCTCGAGGCAGGCACTCACAGACGTAAAGCACTTCGCTTGAGATGTATAGCAGGTGCCCCTTAAAAGGCAGCTGTGGTTGGGAGGCCCAGCTGTGAGCAGGAGACGTGGGTGGCGGGAAAGGCACGCCTTGCTAGGTGAGTCAGAGCTACCTGCTTGGCACTGGCCCAGGAGCCTGGGCTGGGGAGCAGGTAAACCGTGATGAGGGCCCCTTCAGGAGCAGGACTGGGTGGGCTCAGCCTGAGCCTCCCGAGGCTGAGGCCTCACTTTTGTCCAGAGTCGCTCCTAGGGGTAATCCTGGTACCCACGAAAGTTGTCTTGTAGGTGGGCTCCCCAAGACCTGGAGATGGCCCAAGGTACAACTAGTTGGCATTCCAGCTAGCTCAGGGGACTTCCGAGGTGGCTGGGCTGGCTACTGCTCTGGAGACTGCAACTACCTCGGTGCTCAGAGAGAGCAATCTCCTCCCCCAGCCCTGCCCCCTCACGCTGATAACGTGCCGTGTGCAGCCATCTCCAGCTTTGTCAGAAATGCCGTGCTCCGTGGGGTTGAGGGCAGAAAGCCTCTTGCCAGAAATCCAAACTTATCCTCATGCTCCACAAAGAGAACAAAGAGAAAACTATGGCTTTAGCATAAAAGATCTTCGGCACTTTGCAATGAAATAAAATCAGAACTGATGTGATTTGCACCAAGAGTTAGAGTGCTCAGACTTAGACAGTCCTGGGCAGGTATCCTTTGAAGGCACTGCTACCCGTGACAGAGATATAGCCCCAGCCTGTCACAGAGCTGTGTGGCGCTGCATTGGCGCAAAGGGCACTGGAGCGAACTCGTTTCCAGTGCCGCCTTCCCTGCTTTTACAGTGATCCCAGTCCCTTGGGTTCTCAGACACACAGCCAAGGGGAAACTGACTGGCTCATGGGATCTTCGAATTCGCACGTGAGTGTAATGCCAGCCCCATGGAAACAGGCAGGATCTCAACTCGAGTCTGTTCCCAGAAAGCAGCTCTCCTAGCGATACTTACGGACAAGTCTTGGGTATTGGTAATGCCGGCGATGCCGAGGATAAAAATAACTGCGGCACGCCACACAGCGGGCGCCTCCTGCGCTCCAGGGCCAAGCCGGGCTCTTTGCAGACATCGCTTCTTTCACCCCCGTCCTGCGAGCCAGCACCACCCTCGTGGCACACGCGAGGGTGCTGAGACTCGGGTAGGGAGGAGCCCCGCTGCAGGGCAGCCGACAGCACAGCAGTGACCGCTACCGGGAGCAGCGCTCCCAGGATGCCAACCCACTCCTTGTTTTGCAGGTGTCTCCAAGAAAGACACGACTTACATGTGCACTGGATGGAACAACACCTTAGTCACATAGACAAGAGACAGAGCAAGATCAGCTTCAACAGCAGGGGTCAGTCCCCACAGCCAGGGGCTCGTCCTGCAGCCAGCACAGGGCGGTGGTCGGCACGCGCCCCTCTCACACTGCAGGTGAAGGACCCCTTCCCTCACCACCCGGAACAGGTACAGCAGTGGGGTTGGCCAAGTGCCACAGGACGCACACACTTAAGCAGCACAAAGGAGTACACACTGAGCCTGGAACGGGGACAAAAATATTCCTGTGTGAGGCGATGAGCCCAGCACGAGCTAGGAGGGCTCCTTGTCTCTTGGTAAGGAAGCGATTCAGGCTCAAGGCCGCTTGTGTAGGGCTGAGCAAGGGGCGAAAGACTCCACACAGGAGACCGCTTTCCCAGCAGATGGGATGAAGGTCACATCGCTGGTGGGTGGCAGGGTCAGGATTTGAACTCGGGTTTTTCTGGCACCAAAGCCTGTGAGCTTTCTCACTGCACAGACACCTCGCGTCTGAAGATGACAGGCTTCCCCAGGCCCCTTCACGCCTGCCCTCCTCCGCACGCCACAGCCCCATCAGCCCGTGGGTAGCCACATTCAGCAGGGGAAACATGGGCCAGGCGGCTTTCTCACTCCCAGGACTTCTTTAATGCAAACGCCTAGAATAATATTTTAAAACCTAGGATTCTTGTGCCCTGAAGAATCCTCATGTACAGAAACTTAAAGCAGGAAGCTGAATTCCCATCAGGGAAGGGGAATGCACAAAGAAGAGTAACCGTGGTGATGGTGATCGAAAGCACTCAAGGGCAATTATGTAAATAAACAGACGTGGTAAGGACCATTCAGCCCTGGAACAAAACTGACACCTGCAAATCCCTTTAAGAATCTGAAAAAGAAGCGGGAGAGGGAGGCGGACCAAAGGCCTTTTTTGCTTCTGCGCAGGGTCCTGCAATTCTGTTTGAATATTAAGCCTTGTGTGGTTGCTGTGAGGCTTTTGTGGCATGACTAAAGTGCATTGGCTGATTTGGAGAAGGAATGTTACCTGCAATTCCCAGGTAGGGAGCCAGAGGTTAAAGGAAGGTCAGTAGATGATCTGTGCCCTCCACATTCACTTGAGAAGCCACATTGGATTTAGTACTCAGATTTTTCCAACTCGACCTGATTCTCAGCTTCTCAGGGAGAAATTGCAGTTAATTCTCAATTGTCTATGTGGTTAATATGGAGCAACAGAGGCACAGAGAATCTCAGATGACGAGTGATGCCATGCCAGGCCCCCTGCTCTGGACATTCGCTTTGGAAACCTCTTGGGAACCTCAAAAGGAAGCCTCCCTGATGTGGACAAGGCCCAGTCTTTATTCCGCTCAGCCCACTCAAAGCCACCCACCTCTTGCTCCCGGAAGCCCCAGGGGCAGAGATCAAAGGAAAGAGGCTCTTTCCTAGGTTGGGATGGGGTGGGGGAAGAAGGCTGATAATGAGGCCTCCTGCAGTGCCACCTGCTAGCAGAACCGGAACAGCAAAGGAGACAATGGATTGTGTCTACTGAAAACTTACGGACGCTGATTCATTATGTTAATAAGGATGGTGAAAGCCGGAGGTTGACTGTATTCTGATTTCATGGCTGGGGAATCTGTGGCTCACAAGGGGGGAACATCCAAATTTGAGGTCAGAGTCCACATTCCAAAGCTGAGCTCCAGTTCCAGTTTGGTTCCTCTAATTGCTATCATCGCCTAATGACTAGGATGGTTTACAGTCAGACGAGACCTGAGTAGAAACGCAAGCAAAGTTTAAGGTGGAGAACAGGGATGCTGGAGCCAAGCGGAGCCAGCTCCTTAGATCCATGCAACAAATACTTAGCACCTGCCGAGTGCCACGGCAGCAGGGTTGGCATGGGGTGGGGATAACAAAAGAATCTGACATTGGCCCTGGCCTAAGGGAACTCAGGGTAAGTGGGAAGGTGGGGGGCATGCACCAATCTCTGTAATACACATGGACAGGGAAGTGAAATGAGATTTTAGAGAACTTCATTTATTCTCCCATTCAAGCTAGTCATTCATTCAGTTACTCAGGCACCGTTTTAAATGCCTGGATATAAAGATGAGTAAAACTGGCCTCCATTCCCGAAGCTACCATTCAAATACTGCCTCTGAGTCACTCGGGGAGATTTATCAAAGGACATTCCCCAGGCCCCCAGCCCAGGCATACTGATTCTGAATCTTTGCAGGTGGTACCCAAGAAATCTGAAGCTTGGGTCCTGGGTATTCTCCAGGTACGAGTACTGATCTGGTGGGATAACCAGCTGAGAGAGTCCAGAGGCAGAGCTGGAGGGGGGCAGAAAGGCTCCCTGGCCCACCTCTGCCAGGAAGCCCACCCTGGCCAGTGCAGCCCACTCTGATCCCACGTGCTCTGAACCCAACCTCCACTGCACGTGCTGCAATTTTTCCGAGTGACTAGAAGGTTTAGTCCCTCGGCTCTGGTGCGAGTCTTACCTCTGAAGGTGGGTGCTCCCATGTTCCAAGGCCATTGTGACGAGGGTTCCAGAGGCCTTGTGACACACAGCTGGCTCCTGTGGGAGGTCAGAAGACGCCCAGTTCCTCATGGAAATGCAACTCATCTCCTGATCAAGCATCACTAGAGCTCCAAGATAGTTCGAGTCAGAGGCTGCTTTGAAGGCAGCTAGCAGGGGCCATGACCACCCTGTCTCCGGAAAACAGCCTCTCTGCTAGACAGTCAGCCTCCTTCATCCTGGTGCGTGTTCGTCATCAGCTTGTGCTTCCCTCCGCAACCTCTGGTTCCCATGTGGGCCGTTGTCCCCTGCTGGCTTGGAAAGGCTAGAACCCTGAGCTGGCGTAGAAGGAGGAGCAGGGGCAGTTGTACCTTGGTCTTACCATCAGTGCCAGCAACAGGACTGAGAAACCCAAGTCCCCCAGATGTGTTATTCTAATTTCCTTGAGTTTTAGGTTTGCAAGTTCAACCCTGAAGATGCTGATAAATTTTCTTTGGTGCTTTTGCCAACAATTTTGGTATGTTGCCACCAGGTGGCAGTAGTGCTCTGTTAGTAAGTGGTTCTAAGCTCAGTTAATAAGACATCTATTTGTTAGAGTCAGCCTCGGTCATAAAAATTTTCCACATGGTATTTTTCCAAAATCATAATAACTAATTATAATGACCTTAGCCGATCTCAAGTTTCATTAATCATAGCGATTAAGAGAGTGATACACAAAAATGCAAAATGGGACCCTCTCTCCCTGAATCTTAAATGTCATTGCTTTATTGCTGACTACCACCAGGCCTCGATTCAAATTCTCTTGATATCTTTGTCATTTCTCTGAACTTAGAGAACGCTAATAATAAAATAAACTGTCACATAGCATTTATCACGTACAACGACTCTTCTAAATGCTTTATTTAGTCATTCATTAGCACAACCCTGTGAGATGAATGATGCTATTATCCTCATTTTACAAGTCAGAAAATCGAGGCACAGAGATTTAGAAACTTGCTTATCGCCACACAGCTAGTAAGTGGCAGAGCTGGTGGATGTTTAGACCCAGGCAGTTGGGCGGTGAAGTCCACCCACACCAGCATGGGGGTCCGGGTGTGCCCCCCAAACCTGCAGTGTTGGCGCCCAGTGGGGCCTTGTAAGAGACGCAGATCCCTGGGCCGGATCTTCTGAACTGGGAGCTTAGGATGGGTCCCAGAGGTCTGTTCTCTTGAAAGTCAGCCCTCCAGATGATTCTGATGCATAGCTAACTTTGAGAACCACTGTTTTAAACATTTTCTTAATCACTGTGCTATGCTGAGGACACCCTCACACACCCGGGTTGGCAGTGACTGCTGAGAGGGGAGCCCTCGTTGTGTTGGGGCTTGTCTTGCTCTTGGGTGGACAGAAACGGGAAAACATGCTGAGAACCGTAAGCGGGGTCAATGGCCTTCCCCAGGTGTTGCTGGAGGCTCTGTGACTGTGTGTGTTCAGAGAAACTTGGCATCAAAACCCTCTAAAAAGTTTGCTTACCTCCACTGATTTTCCTATTTTACTGGAAATACTAGAGAAATCCCTGACCCAATGATGTGGAGCGAAGGTGGGGTGGGGAGATGTATTCCTGAAGACAAAGCCTCTGGAAGCAGGAAGTCTTAGAGCCACTTAGGGCTCCCGCTTCTGGTCCCCTTCCCCAGGGCAAGCCTGGCCAAACTTTCTCCAGGTTTGCTGACAGAGAGTGTTAACCTGCCTAGACTTACCCTAAAGGTGGGAGGACATTTCCAAAGTGCTCTACCCAGGAGACTAGGACAGTTGCTGCCACAGAGCTGAAAGGCGTTATGAGCTACACAGCTCTTCCTCCTGGACTACCAAGTCACTGTACCCAGAGTGTGGGGAAGAAGGGTGTCAATAGGTTGGTGGAGCAAAGAATGGAGAAAGATGGGAGGATGGAGGTGGATTTGAGAGGCTATTGGGTTGACAATCTCCATCACTGTGAAGGACCCCAGATACAGGTGCTCTGATTTCTGGCATCACCAGGTGGTATGGATGTACTGGGAGAAGTGAGGGAGGGGGCTTTCATGGGAACACTTTCCTCTTGGCCTTCTGCAAGTCAACGGGCTGCTTGTTCTGATCCTTGGCTTCTCAGCGAGTGCCTTAGATATTCTTGTGGGCGGCCTGTAGTTTGCCTAGGTTTGGAGAGATACAGGGAATTGGTGGGTGTACAGGAATGGAGTTTCCCAGAAGGAAGAGGTGGTGACTTTTTATAAACAAATTCAACCATGGCAAAGTAGGCAGATGGCCAATTGTTGCAGGTAGAGGTTTTGTAATGCAAATTCTCTGAGTACTCAACAGATGCTTTTGTGATGTTTCTAATTATTTCTGTTTTCTTATGTTGATGCCATATCTTTTATTATGGTGTGCTGTGCATATTACTTTAATTTCAGTATTGTCTCCCTTTCACTGTGTTTGACTTTTTTTGTATTTTTGTTCATCATTTATTTTTTAATCATTGCATAGTATTTTATTTTAAGGTATACCTTTTGTTCACAGCTTGTGTAAGATACATATTTTTTATTCAAACTGAAAATCCTTGCCTTTTAATGAGTGAATGAGCATAGGCTGGGAGAATATGGAGTAGCCAGAGTGACGGAAACCTGGCTCTGATGACAGGGACAGTGCCTACATAGGTGGGGCTGAGCCTTGTCACACTCTGCTTCTCAAGATTAGGCCAATGCTGAGCTTTTTTATACCTTCTTGGGTCCTTATGTTCCATTTTGGTTTAGAAGACGGGGCATGTGTGAGCTACTAAAGAATGTGTTTCTCAATTTATCCCCATCAAACATGCAGTTAGTGGAAATGATCCCAATCTGGGGCCTACGGGCTCTTATGTTTAGTTCCCAGTGCTGTTCTACCGTCTGATACTGTCCTGATAGAATGGTGGGTGGAGCAGCAGCATCACCCATTGCCTGGAGATTGTTAGAAACCCATCGTCTTGGGCCCCAGCCAAAACTTCTGAATCAGAAACTGGATTTTAGGAAGATCCTTCAGTAATTTGTATGCACATTTAATTTTGAGTCACGCATGTACATATTAAAGTGTACGGTCAATGGGAAGTTGGTACTATGTACAGCAGACGTGCCTGGTCAGTTCTGTCCATCAGCACATCTTTATGTTTGCAATGCGGAGTTCAAGATCCTCTTCTCTCCAATATCAGGGAATATGCCAGGAAGAGAGGAATCTTCTTCTATTCCAACAGGACCCCTAACTTCTAGTTATCATACTGTAAACATTTTGAATGATTTTGTACGCAGTGTAGTCACCTTCCT
Source organism: Mirza zaza (assembly GCA_008750895.1). NCBI lineage: Eukaryota > Metazoa > Chordata > Mammalia > Primates > Cheirogaleidae > Mirza > Mirza zaza. The sequence goes on along the minus strand of VSMD01038378.1, from coordinate 50,815 downwards.
CCAACACATACACATGCACACACACACACACACACATGCACACACCCCTTATCTAAAACAGAAACCGGCCAGGTATGGTGGCTCACGCCTGTAATTCTAGCACTCTGGGAGGCTGAGGCAGAAGGATGGCTTGAGGTCAGGAGTTCAAGACCAGCCTGAGCAAGAATGAGACCCCCGTCTCTACTAAAAATAGAAAAAATTACCCAGGTATGGTGGCGCACAACTGTAGTTCTAGCTACTCAGGAGGCTGAGCAAGAGGATCGCTTGAGCCAAGGAGTGTGAGGTTGCTGTGAGCTAGGCTGATGCCACGGCACTCTAGCCCAGGCAACAGAGTGAGACTCTGTCTCAACAAATAAGATAAAATAAAACAGAAACCATTCCTTGTAATGAACTGTTTTACATCTCCAAGAACGATAAAATGGAGCTCATAAATGTGTTTAATTGGTGCTTATTTTATATTTTCTGTTATCAAGGCAGTATACATAATTATAGAAAATTCTGAAAGTATAAGAAAAAGGTAAAAAGTGCTAATTCACTTATCACTCAAAGATAATCACTGTTGTTTTTAGTGGATTGTTTTTGGTATTTTTTTTCAAACAATTTTTGTAGTGGTTAATGCACTATGTATATTAGAGTTTACATTGTGTGATTTTTACCACACATGACAGACAGCACCTAGAGACGCACAGTGTGTATGCTGTAGGAGTGCCGTAGCTTACAGTACATAGAGAGCTTGCTGAATATACAATTTTGTATCCAGCTTTTTCTGTTGACATTTGTATTTTTCCAGATTATTCATTTCTTATAAACATCCATTTATATGCCTCCCTCTGTTCCATTGAGTGTATAAACCACAGTTTACTTAACTATTCCCTTATTGCAGAACATTTAGAGTGTTTTCATTTTTCATGTTGGTAAGTAATGTGCAATGAAAATTATTTCGGGTGCAGAAATTTTTCTATATATTCTCAGTAATTTCCTCCGGATAGATTTCTAGAAGTGAGGCAGGTGGTGAGCTTTGATTCATATCGCAAAGTCCAGAGCATATTATTTAAAAATCACACTCAAAAGCCAAAAGCTCCTAAAAGAGAGCTGAACTGGTTGGTTGTCTTTGCCAGGTGAAGAGAAAACCAGCCATTGACAAGACGGAATGGAATAGCTTCTTTGACGAGAACGGCCACCTGGCCAAGTCGAGGGACTTCATTTGTGTTAGCATCCTGGAAAGGGTACGGTCCCCAAGCTACCCATGGCCTTGCCCTGGAACCGGGGCGTGGATGGGCAGGGGCAGGCCGGGCGCTGGGCAAAGCCCTTTTGGCGGCATCCAGAGGAGGTGACCCCACCTTCCACCCCGTGACCCCACCTTCCACCCCGCCCCAGGGTCTGCATCCCCTGGTGAGGACGGAAGCCTGGAAGTTCCTCACTGGCTACTACTCATGGCAGAGCTCCCAGGATGAGCGGCTCACCGTGGACAGCACGCGGAGGTAGAACATTCCAGATCCTCTGTCAGGGGAGTGTGGGTGGTGCTGCAGGGGCAGGTGGTGCCCACCCAGCCTGCAGATTCAGTCCTCTTCCCTACACAGACTCTCACTCCAAGAGAGAAACCCTGACTCGGGCCCAGCTCCCTCTGCCCTGATCCCCCGGCGCTCAGTCCCACCCTTCCCTGGGGCCTGTGCCTTCAGCTGTCTCCCGCCCACTTCCCATCCCCCCCCCATGTCCGCCCTGACCCCATGGCTGAGCTGCCTCCTGGCTGGTCTAGCCACCCACCCCTGCCCATGCCAAGCACCTCCTCCTTGTACCAGGGGCAGATGTATGAAGCCCAGACTGGGCTGCTGGTGTCCTGAAGTGGTGAAACTGGTGAAACATTTCAAATAGCACATCCTGTCTTCCAAGGCCTTCCTGATCCTGGCTCCCCCAGTCCCAGCACCTGACATTCCAACCTCAGTGACTGCCTGGCTCTGCCCTTGCTCAGCCCCCTCCCCGACCCCTGCCCCAGCACAGACCACATTTGTACTCCCCTCTGCCCTCGGTTCATTCTTTCCCCTCTGCCCACAAAGGCCTCCCCATCATCTGCCTATCAAAACTCCACCCTTCCTTCAAGGCCGAGATCAGACAGTACACCTCCTCCAAGCAGCCCTCCCAGATCTTCCAAGGAGCCAGGAGGAGGACTTTGGTTCAGTAAATAACACACAGGACTTAAACTTGGGCTGTCTTGGATTTGGAAGCTGGGTTCAAATTTCAGCTCTATCGTTTACACCCTGGTTGAACTTGCCCATGAACTTCACCGCTGAAGTCTCAGGAGCCTCCTTCATAAAGTGGAGGCAACAATACGTTTCACGGAGTGGTAGTGGGGGCTGGATTAGAAAATATAGGTGAGCACCTTGCACAGGTGAGGAATGAGCAGCTTCCGTGATTTTGATGTGAATGTTTCCTTTCTGAAGCCAGAGGCCCTTGAGCTGCGCTTCTCCCGTGACCCTGGGCGCTTGGTCCAGCAGCAGTGACACTGGAGCACGTGTCTCCTCTACCAGGCCAAGAGCAAACAAGGCCAGGGTCTGCCCGATCCCCTTTGCCTCGGGCCCTCTCCAGGCCCTGCCCGTCGTGTGAGGGCCACACGCTGGCTGGGGCAGACGACGGCCGTGTGGGATATCTCCCCTCGGAGGCGTTCGCCTGCGCTGGACTCGCCGTCCGGGAACCGGGAGCAGGGGCTGGCGTGGCCCCGAGAGGGTGGGGAAGAGACGCGCACACGGGCGGCCAGAGAGTGAGCCACGGCAGCAGGGGCTGCGAGGCCTGCGCGCCCCGGCCGGAGCTCACCGGTAGCGGTTATCTGAGACAGCCTAACGAAGTCCCACAGACCGCTGGCTCTCAACAGAACTGCGTCCTCTCAGATCTGGAGGCCAGAAGCCCCAAGTCAGAGCACCGGCTCCCTCCGAAGGCTCTGGGGAGAGGAACCCCTCCTGCCCTGCTGCCTCTGGTGGTTTCAGGTGTCCTTGGCTTGCAGCTGCATCACTCTGATCTCTGCCTCTGTGAGCACGAGACTCTCCTCTCTCTGTGTCTCATTTAAGGACACTCGTCATTGGATTTCAGGTCCCCCTGGAAAGTCCAGGATGGTCCCATCCTGAGATCTTTAACTTAATCGCATCTGCAAAGACCCTTTTCCGCATACGGTCACATTCGCAGGTTCCAGGGGATAGGATGTGGACGTATGTTTGTGGAGGCCACCACTCAGCCAGCTACACCTGCTAACCACATTCTGGCGATGGGCACAAAACACTGCCTCACCCGGTCCTCCCAATATGCGACGCAGCTGCCAGTACTAGCCCTGCTGTGGAGAGGAACCTGAAGCTTAGCGATGGGAAGTGACGCCCCGAGCTTGACCCCAGTTGCAGCACCCAATTATTAAGTTGCGGAGCCGGATTCGGGCACAGCGGTTGGACTCCAGAGCCCCGGGGGGTTAAGCCGTTTCCAATCTGCACTCCAGGGACACCGTAGAGAGTGGGCAGGGCGAACTGGTAGGGGCACAGCTGGGCAAGGCTGCTGTCCTGTATCTGCTGTGACCTTGGCAGCTCCCGCTGCTCAGAGTTCTCCCCAACTCGCCAGAAGGTGTGGGCCCCCCGTTCAGCCTCAATCCTGTTCTCACAGGAAGAACTATCAGGCCTTATGCCAGATGTACGAGAAGATTCAACCCCTTCTGGAAAACCTGCACCAGAACTTCATAGAGACTCGGAATAATATCAGTGAGCACCGTCGTGAGGGGGAGGCTGGGCAGAGGGGAGGCTTAGCGCCATCCCTGCCCCCTTCTCAGCCATTTGCAGGGAAGGGTGGGTCCCCAGGTCCTGGAAGCTGCTTTGACTTGTGCCTGGAGTTTTGCCAGCTAAACCTTGGTTGATCCACCCTCCAGTCTCCCAGGGTGTCCCAGATGCCCAGCGCCATGTTGCCCTGGGTACATGATGCTCCTGCTGCTTGGCTTACCTCTCTTTTTCCCTTGGCCTTGAATTAGGTTGGATTTGAATTGGATAGAGAGGAAGCTGGTGGGGGGTGGGGTAGACATTCCTGGCAGAGGGTATGCCCTGGTCAAAGGTTTGGAAGTGGGAAGAGCCCCAGACAGCTCAGGGTGTGGTGGGAGTTGAGCCTGGGGGAGGGGCCTCTGCCTCCCGCTGGGCAGGATGTGCCAGGGCCCGCCCTCTCACCCTCAACCTTCTGTTGTGCTGCCTGCCTGCCCCGCCCCCCAACCCAGCACACGACATTCAGAAACTCTATGACAAAGACCCCCTGGGCAATGTCCTCATCGATAAGAAGAGGCTGGAGAAGATCTTGCTGCTGAGCTATGTCTGCAACACCCAGGCAGGTGAGCCGGAGGGCTGGGCACCCTGGCAGCCTCACTGCTCAGTCCTCTCCTGAGACCTGGCCCAAGCCTTGGCCCAGGGTCCACGCCCGCTCACCCGGCCCCTCTCCGCTGCAGAGTACCAGCAGGGCTTCCACGAGATGGTGATGCTCTTCCAGCTGATGGTGGAGCATGACCACGAGACCTTCTGGCTCTTCCAGTTCTTCTTGCAGAAAATGGTGAGGCCCGGGCCTGAGCTCAGGCGCAAGGCCCCTCCTTCCCCACACGACCCTTGAGGTGGGCAGGCATTGCCAGCCCCAGCACGCTCAGCCCGAAACAACTCCCTGGGTCACAGGGGAGCCTGGGAGAGCAACACCGGCCCAACGGGGTGTCATGGGGGCAGGGTGGCAGGTATCAGAGCTGAGAAGGGGGAATGGAGCGATGCTCCGGTCCAGCTCTCACCAAACTGGGGACGAGCATGGCTGGCCAGGCCCAGTGATGTCATCTCTCCTGGCACTCCCTTCCCCAGTCACAGCTCCTCCCTGCAACCCGCCCTGCTCCCCTCGAACCTCGCGCGGCTCCCTCCACACAGCTGTGCTCCAGGCACACCAGGGCTGGGTGGTCCCCAGGTGCGCCCACACTGTCCAGGCTGAAGGGTTTGAAGGCCTTGCTGTCTGGAACTCCCTCCCTGGACAGCCTTTGCTCCTGATCTGCAAAAGCCTGCCAGAACCCTGACACACCCTCCCTCCACACAGGCACAGGCGCGGGTGTGCGCATGTGTGCACACACACATGCACATACACACACCCGGGCTCCTGCGGAGACACGGGCCCAGCCCAGAGCTAGGGCCTCCAGAGTTGGAGATGGGGCAGTGGGGCTGACTCTTCCAGTGTCCTCGAGCCCAGGGGGCTGGGTTTCCCTCCCTCCCACCCTCGTGCAGGAGCACAGCTGTGTCATCAACATCGGGGTGGGCAAGAACCTCGACACGCTCAACAACCTCATCACCTTCCTGGACCCCGTGTTTGCTGAGCACCTTAGTGAGTGGGCGCCACCTCCTGCCACCCCCAACCAGGACAGGCATGGGAGGGGGCAGGACCCCCCCATGGCAGTGGTCCCCAGTCGTTTGATCACCTGGATGGTGGAGGACCAAGGAGGGTTCACGTGGATGGGGTAGGAATCTGGACAGTTAAAATCCACCCCAAACAGTCTCCAGGGGCAGCTGGGAGAGCGACAGCCAGGCTTTCTGCATTTCCAAGTGTTTTGCCGCTCTGCTGTTGGCGCTGTCTGTGTGCCTTCGCTTCATCCTGTCTTTTGCCCTGACCGTGGCCTTGGCTCCTCTCCCCACAGAAGGGAAGGGCGCCGGGGCCGTGCAGTCCCTCTTCCCTTGGTTCTGCCTCTGCTTCCAGCGTGCCTTCAAGTCCTTCGATGACGTCTGGCGGCTCTGGGAGGTGAGGCGCTCAGCCGGGGGCAACTGGGGTAGGCGGGAAGTGCTCCGTGCCTCTCTCATTGCTCCTGGCTTTGGCTGGAGCTCAGCAGCTCGGGGCTTTATTAGGCTGGCAACCCTGCTCCCACCTTGCTGGAGGAAGCAGGAGTGTCAGTTGGTCAATCTGTTCATGGAATGCAAAGGCCTGCTGGCTGCGCCTTCTACAGGGCAGCCTCACGGAAGGGCCCCTGGGGCCTGTGCCAGCACAAGCTCACTCCTTGCTGCCCACCCACCTCTCTCTGCTCTCCCTTCACTAGCTGCCCTGCCGCGGCCTCCTCTCCCACCAGACTGCTGGCTCCTGTGGAGCCCTCTTTCGTAGGAGGTGGGACCCCAGGGACACCTGTAGTCCTCTGACCACAGTCCCCTGGGCCATCGGCAGATGAGCCCCCTGAGGACCACCCCCACCACCCACCTCTGCCCTGCCCTGCCCAGTGGCTGCTGCTGTCTGCGGATCTAGCCCAGCCATCAGCCTGGCATTCAGTGCCCCACAAGTCGGCTCCCACCTGCCTCGCCCCTGCCTCCTGGCCTACTGGTCTCCCTGCCCAAGTCCATGGCCACCCCGGGCTTTTGATGACGCCCTTGGATTGTTGAATTTCCTTCCACTCTTGCTTTGCCAAAACTCCACTCAAATGCTACAGACAGTTTCCCAGTCTCTCCCCCTGCCCCCCGTTTTTTCCTCCCTGCCATCCAATTAACTCCCTGAAAGCTTTATCTCTGAATTCTCTGTCTCTAGCCAGCATGATGCCTAGAACCCCAGGGGCACTTGTGAGCACTTGTCTGAGCGAGTGAATGGGTGAATGAACAGATGCGCAAGTCAGCAGAGGGTCCGAGAATGGCCGACCCGGCCATGTGGCGGGTGGGCACCTCAGCACCCTGAGGCACCTGGAGTCCAGGCCACAGGGCCCAGGCTGAGCCCCGCGGCCTGCAGGTTCTGCTGACAGGGAAGCCCTGCAGGAACTTCCAGGTGCTGGTGGCCTACAGCCTGCTGCAGATGGTGCGGGAGCAGGTGCTGCAGGAGAGCATGAGCGGGGATGACATCCTCCTGGTGAGACCCCTGGGCAAGCCGCCCTGCCCAGCCCACGCCCCGCAGGAAGACCAGGCTCCTGGGGTGCTGGGCTTCGGTGCCCCGCCCGGACAGGAGGAGCCGTGGGGGCTCACGTGCCAAGCACTGGGTCGAGGCCTTTAGCAGCTCACTTGCCTCATCCTCATGACAAGCCTGACATGGAGGGGCTGTGATGAGCATCGCCACCTCTGGTTAGCTTGTGAGGAAACTGAGGCCTCGAGGGCTTCGTAGCCGTCAGGCTCTGTGTGCCCGCAGTTGACTCTGTGGACCTGGGATACTCCTGTGGCAAAAAGACCGGGAGCTTTCCAACAGTTTCAAAAAGCAGCTGGTCTTTGTTCAAAAACAGTTTCAGGTGGCTCCTCAATTATAAACCAAGCCCTCCTTGGAAGCCCCTGAGATACTTGGTGGAACCCCCTAGAGCCTACTATGAAAGACACATTTACCAGCCCCCAAAATATAAAATTTCAGGCACTGCACCAGGCGGGCTGGGGAGAGAGATCGGGTGGCCCCAGTGATGGCTGTGAGCAGCAGCCGTCTTCCCCTGGTGCTGCAGGCAGCTGCCTGTGCCCAAGAGCCCCCATCCAGCCACACCCCTCCTGCCCTGGCACAGGCCTGCAACAAGCTCATCGACCTCGATGCTGACGAGCTGATCTCCGCTGCCTGCATGGTGTATGCTGAGCTCATCCAGAAGGATGTGAGTCGACCAGTGTTCCTCCTCCTCCTCCTCCTCCTCCTCCAAGAAGCCTCCCCTGATCTCCAAGCCCAGCCCCTGGCAAGCACATTCAACTTCAGAGACAGTTTGTGCCACGTTCTCTGCCACCAGTCCATACATGTCGCTCTGCGTGGTCTTCTCGCCGTCTGCGCGGGTAGCTCCCACCTCCCTAAGCAGTCTGTGCTTCCAGAAGTCACGACCCTCCTCCCCTGTGCCCTGCGTCCATGCCGGTGGGTCTGGGCATGGGCCAGGGCACGCAGGGGCTCAGGCGAATGTCGCCAGCACTGAAGACTGAAAGCCGCAGACCAATGTCTGTCCACCGCAAAGCTGCGGAACTCTCCTCTTCCCCAGGTTCCTCGGCCATTAAAGGATTTCTTTCTCTGATGACGCCGACACCCACGGTGGACCGACGCCCTCAGCGGACAGGGTGAAGGTGGCTCTTCAGCAGTGAAGTCAGCGTCAAGTCCGGGGGGCGCTGGCGTGGGGGCAGTCAGCGCGGCTGCGGCATAAACAGGCGTCTGCAGTGCTGGTCTGCGTGGGCAGTGTGTCTCCTCGGCCGGCCGTGGGGCGGGCGTGCGGGCTGAGACAGCCACCCGGGAGAAGAGAGGCTGGCTGGAGAGAGGCACGCTCTGCGGCTACGGAGAGGGCCCGCAGCTCTCCCCGCTGAGGTTTCCAAGGCTGCGGCAGGTCCATATCTGGCAGCAAAGGTTAAGAGAAGAGCCAACTTTGAGAGCCTTCCAGACTCATGGGAAGACGAAGTTGAACATACCTAATAAGGCTTAGTTAGTACCTGCCCCGGCTGTGCCCCACCCCCCGCTCCCTGTATCCCACACGCCAATCACACAATTGTTCTTCCAGAGCTTCCTCGCTGGGCTGTGGAATAGTCCAGCCTGGAAGGAAGGAATCTCTGACAAGCAGGCCAGTCCCTCCTGGTTTCAAAGCCACCTTCATCTCTCAGCCTGCAAATGTGTCCTCAAGCTAAGCTGTGTTTTTCAGCTGTGTTCAATCTCTCCAGGAAATGCGGTCTTTGCCCTTGCCCAGGCAGTCATTGTCTCCCTGGGCCAGGGCAGTCCCACCTGCTCCCCTAGGCTATGCCACAGCCCAGGCCCCTGGCCAGCCTGCCCCATGCTCCCAGGCCTCTTGGAGGGGTGACCTGGGTGCAGACGTGAAGATGGGCCAGACAGGGCTGAGCGGGCAGAGTCTGGCTGGCGGCTGGCTGGGAGCCTGCAGAACTGCTGAGCAATGCATACATGTGCACGTGCACACACATGCACACGCACATGCACAGCCCTGCTCAGTGGCTACGTGCTTTCAGGGGGCCGAGCGTGGGTAGGGGGACCCGTTGGCTTTGCTCTGGACTCATCCCTAGGGGTAAGGCATAACCATCCTCCTCACTCTTCAGCCAACCACCCCTCCCACTGCTCCCATCCTGTCACTCTCAGTGACCATCACTCGAAAAGCATTATGTCCCCAATTAGTGTCTGGTCTCCTCCCCTCAAGTGTCAATCCCCCATCCATGGCCAGCTCTGAGTCTCAGCTTCTGTGTCTGGGCGGAAGCTGAAGAAGGGGCCCGTCCCCTCCACTCACACACAGCGTCTTCACGTGGCCACAGAGCTAGTGTTTGCTGCGCCGGACACACAAGGTAAATTCATATATTAATACTGCTCTGCTCCTCGGCTTTATGTTCCTAAGACAGTTTGTTTAAATAAGGATTCCTGCATGGAATACAGTTCTCCAAGAATGAAACTGTGTTTGCATTTTGCCAAAGAACCAGAGAACCAGAGTAAAAGATATCTTGCTGGGCTAATCTTGGCCATGGGAAGAGAAGAGTCAACAGAAACATTAGATATGCATTTTCTAATGGTTCTTTTGGCCTGGCAGCATTAGTTGACCTACGAGTTTTGGTTGGGACATACACACAATGCCAAATATCTATTTCCAAACTAAAAAATGTAAGAACTCACCTTCTTAAGGCCAATTGTTTCCAAACCTGTTTTCAAAAATCATTGGAGCCCCATTATTACACAGCCTTTCCCAGGAGCCAGTGCATGAAATTTGGGTGAGGATCCCAGAGCCCTCCCCCTGCAGCCCCTCTCTGTCTCCCTCCTTGAACCTCACTTCATTCGCTATGGTGCCTCCAAGAACCCTCTGGCCTACTAGAGAGCATGTTTGAAAATCTCTGTTAGGTCTTAAGGATGAGGCATATCAGGTGTTGACACTGAATTGAGTCAGGTTCAGACAAACCCCAGGTGGTCACATGTGGAAATGAAGGTCTTAGAAGCACCAGACTCTCAGTTCATCCGCAGCACTACCAGCCAGGGGGATATAGAGCAGGGTCTTCCCACTACACTGCTGTGCACATCCCAAAGCCAGTATGGGCTTCTCAGTTTGTCACTCGAATAGTGCAGTGTTATTTTTCTCTAGCAGGGCCCATTCCAGAGACAGAGCTATGGGAAGCATTGAAATCATAGGGCCTAAGTTTGCTTTGTGGCAGGGACTGTGTTGGTTTAAATAGCTTTTTTCAGGACACATTGAGTACTCTGTTCAGACTGCTATAACAAAATGCCATAGATGGTGATTTATAAACAACAGAAATTTATTGCTCACAGTTCTGGAGGCTGGGAAGTCCAAATTCAAGGTGCCAATGGATTCGTTGTCTGGTGAGGGTTTGCTCTCTGCCACCAAGGTGACACCCGCTGCTGTGTCCTCACGTGGCAGAAGTGAGACAGGACAGCTCCTTTCAACTGCTTGTATAAGGGCACTAATCCCATTCTTACTCCCTCGTGACTTAATCACTTCCTGAAAGGCCCTACCTCTTAATATCACATGGGTATTGGGTTCCAACATAGGAATTTTGAAGAGACGCCAAGATTCAAACCATAGCAAGTACTTATTGTGAGCTGCCTGCTGCCCAGGTACTGGGATTCAACAGTTTGAGGGAAAAAGGCACACAATTTCTGTTTCCATGACACTTGGAGTTGAGTAAGGACCAGATAATCACCTTAAAGAATGTATAATTGTAAATTTCTTTTAGTGTTCTGAAGGAAAGGAACATGGTTCTAGGAGAGAAGATAAATTGTGGTGGTGGCCATGGTGGAGGTGACGTCAGTGATGGTGATTGTGTTGATGACGGTGGTGGGGAAGTCATGACGTCAGTGATAATAGTGGTGAATAACTAGTGGCAATGATAATAGTGAGCACAATAGTAATGTCAGTGATGATGACGGTAACAGTGATGCTGGTGTTGGTTATGTTGCTGGTAGTGAGGGTGTCGGTGACGACAATAGCAGTCATGTCCACAATGGTGATGATGGTGGTGGTGATGTTGGTGTTGGTGGTGGTTGCCGTTAATGTTGGTGGTGGTCATGGTGATGGCAGTGGCAATGATAATGTCAGTGGTGGTGGTAGGGCTGACTTTCGTTCACCCAACAAAAGCTGAGTGTCTACAATGGCACTCCTTGGAGGTATCATAGGGACAGATGTGATATTCAAGGAGAGGAGTGAGGGAGAGCCGTGAGCTCTGGGCTTCCTATTCTGTACTGATGTTGATGATGGTGTTGGTGGTGATTGAAAGGATGGTGACAGAAAAATGAGCTCTCTGCTCTCTCTTCTCGCTGACAGGCACCCTGCAGGGTTCCATTTTCACAATATCTGAAAAGAGCTCAACAGACAGAAAGGAAACGTAAATCTTTCTTTTTACATTTACCAGCTCACTGCCTTTTAGAATTTGCTTTATTTGCTTTATAGCCTCAAGGAGTTCCTGAGGAGCTCCGGGATGGACAGCAGGGGTGCAAGCTCTAGGTTCCTGCCCAAAACCATATCTCAGGGGCAAGATGGCATCTCCAGAGACAAACCTGACCACATTTCAGAGATAACCAAGTCTCCAGGAGCAGAAAAAACAGGAAAGACAGGCAACCTGACCTCTTGCAGCTGCCTCCTGCTAATGACTCCAAAGTGCTTCTGTTATCAACTGACAACAATCACTATTTTTTTCCTTTCTCTTTGTCCCCTAAAATCAGCAAGGCACCTGGCCTCAAGGCTGGCACCCTCCTTCTCTCTCTTTGGAATGCCAAACTGTCTCCTTGCTCTCTTTTTCTCCCTCTCTCTCCTTCTAAGAAGATGAAATGAACTTTTTAACATATATATATATATATATATATATCCCCTAATCTCAGTATGAGAAATCTTTCTCCTCGTACCGTGAGTACCTACTAAGGTTTCCACCCTAACAGTAATGGTAATCATGACAGAGAGGAACAGTGATCGATTCATTCTGAAACACTAGCGCCCAGCACACTTCCGGTGAGCAGCGGCTATGAGCATAGGCCCAGTCCGGCTTTCCAAACCTGGTTGGCCGTGTTCCTTCCATCATCTCACCCTCACCTCTCCTTCTTTCACTCTTCTTCTAAACCTCTTCCCTGGAGAATTCATCCATTTGTTCCCCTTCTCTGGCTACTTCGAATGGCCCCTATCCCTTACTTTGTCCCTGGAGCTAGGGTAATGGCTCTCTCCCCACCAACAGCTGCACAGAGGCACCATTTATAAAGCCTCAAGCTCTCTGGGCCCCAGGGTCTGTGCCTGCCCCCAGAGAGGGGAAAGCAGGTGGGCTTCTGCACCCACCCTCAGTCTGGCCAGCGGTCCAGTCCTGAAGCCATCAGACCTTTGACCAGTGGAGAGGAGGGAAGAATCCCTGGGAGGAGGGGGGGCAGTAGGGCACAGCTTGACAGAAGGGCCTACACTGCCCAGGACCCACCCCCAAGGACAGGGAGCGTGCTGGAGCTCCAGGAGGGCAGGGACGAGGGCACATGGCCCCGACCTTCACAATGGTCAGAGCCGCACTTAGTGCACAATGACCATGTTATGTTCCAAGCCCTGTCACAGAATCCTCAAATTCAGAAGACAGTTGCAATCATTACTGTCTTGTCACTGGTGAGGAAACTGGGCCCCACTGCTAGGGAAGGCAAAGCCAGGATTTGAACGCCGAGGGGAGCACCCCTGGCCCCACCTCTGCTCCCCACAGTACTGGTTCTGGGGCAGCTCCCACATCCACCTCTTCCTGCCCACTGCCCCACTGAGGGTCTGCCGTGCCCCCTCGGCCCACACCAAGTCTCCTGTCTGGTCCTCTGCAGGGCAGGCCCTCATCTCATGGGCCACCCGCCCTTGGCAGCTGAGGCCCCACAGGGCTCTGCCCCACTTCCCTCCCCCTCACTGTGCTCTTATGACCCAGTGAGGCTGGGGAAGGCCAGATACAGCCATGTTTACTGCATCCTGTTTTGAAACGAAGTTCAGTCTGCACTGGACATTCCTTCTGCATTCCTGCTCCGGGATGGGGCTGGCGGGGGCTACGCGGAGATCAGTGTGCAGGGCTGAGCCAGGGGAGCCGGGACAGGCTGGCGGCAGTGGGCTGGGAGGCTGGAACGGCCGAGTGTGTGAGGTGAGACCTGCACCGACACTGGGAGACGGGGCTGGGGGAGAGCTGTACAGCACTCGCCTCCCTTCCCAGCCCCTCCCCTGCAGAGTCCTCTCTGTCCCAGCCCTGGTAGGGAGACCCCCTGGGAGGAGCAAGACCAAGGCGTGGACAGGAGGGAATTCCCAGTTAGTGCCAAGGGCCAGCCATCAGCCGCACTGCCCAGGAGGGGAAAGGATTTATTTCTGAGCCCGCAAACAAAAGCACCAGCTCCAAACCATCCTGCCAGCCCCAGAGGATAGGCGAGCCCGTAGCAGGGCAGAGACTAGCCACAGGAAGTGGCGGAGGCTGCGGCAGGAGGGTGGAGTCTCAAGGAGTAGCTGTGAGTCCAGGCTGCACATTAGAATCACCAGGAGGGCTTTTTAAAAACAACCCTGCACAGGGCCCACCAATTAAATCAGAATAACTGGGGGTGGGCCAAGGGCTGGGATTTTCCCAAAGCTCTTCAGGTGACTCTAAAGTGCAGAGAGGCAAGAAGCCTGGGTCCGGAGCAGGAGCCTAATGAAGGGGCACTGGTGGTAAGCTGGCTCGACCCCTTCCTTCCACACAGAGGGAATCCGAGGCCAGGGCCAGGAGGGACTGGCTCAAGTCCTCACAGCAAGTGGAATATGGCCTGACACTGCACTGACACATCCAGGAGCAGGGCTTGTCTCTGCAGCACACCCTCCACCTGTGCTCCTCCCTGGACCACACCGAAGTCCCTGGCTGCCCTCTTTCCCCGGGCTCCAGACTGGACCTCCCTACCCATCCACCTTAGAGCCCTTCTGCTGAGTGCCTTTAGAACAAACATTCCAAGTTCTTTTCTAAGCCAGCACAGAAAAGAATCTCCTTAAGGAATTAACAACAACCAAGTCTCAAAGGCCTGACCCTCACCTGCAGTGATATGCAAATGGACCCAAACACCCACAGTGCAGCATTCAGAGGCTGGGAGCAAATAGGATGCAAATATATGCAGCTATTATGCAAACAAGGGCAGGCCTGGATTAATAGACAGCTGCTATCTCTTTAGGTGGGGGCTGGCTGACAGGGAGGGCTGCCCTGTCTCCTCAGAAGCATCCTGAGGAAGCGTTGGTCATGAGGAGGGATTGTTTGCAGGCCTGGCCTGCTGACCTGGGAAATCCGGGCGGGGGTGTCTGTCAGCCAGGCAGGGTGTCCTGCTCTGCCTGGGCTCCTTGCCCAAGCCCCAGGTTCAGTGCTAGGCACCGAACTTTGGGGGAGAGAGCAGTGGTGATAGGGGCGGTGGAGGTGAGGAGGCAATGGGGGAGAGGATGGTGGAAGTGACAGAGCTGGACATAGTCAAGGAGATGGCAGAGCTGGAGGTGAGGGTGGTGACGTTCCTAGTGACGTGGTGCTGGGAACAACAGAGACAGTGATGGCGACGGGAGATGAGAGCTGCCGGAACGGGGAGGACAGATGTGATGGAGGTACTGGCGGTGGCCCATGGTGGAGGCGATGGTGGAGGTGAGGCTTGGGTGGAGTGGAGATGACGGGGAACGTTAACGACAGTCATTGTGGAAAGGACAGCCATGGACTGACTGCGAGGGGCCGGCGTCGAGAGGAGGAGAACGGCAACGCTGGCGCCGCAGGGAATGGCAGGCCGCGGTAGCTGTGGGAGAGAGGTGGGCGGTGAAATCACTGTAGTGGCCCATGGGAGGCGAGGGTGACGGGGAAGTGGCAGAGAAGGTGAAGATACAAGGCGGTGTTGGCGAAGATAGGCTCTCAAAACTCTTAAGCTCATGGGGTGGGGTGAGAGAGCCCGTCAGAACGGGCAGGGCGGAATTTGAAGAGGAGATCCAAGGTCTGTTGCAATGGGGGAGGGAGCGCGGCCCCCCAGGCCTGCGGAAAGCTTGGAGACAGCCCCTGACTCCTCTCTCCCTGGCAGACTCGGCACACACCCTAGTTCCACTCAGTAAGGGGAGGTCTGCCTGTGACCAGTGGGGTGACCTGTGGTTGCGGAAGTCATAGCCCCACTGGGCCTCAGTTTCTCCATTTGTGAAATGAGAGAGTGTGGAAACCAAGTGAATGCCCTGCAGCTGACTGGCAGTGCATGTGCAGTGGAATGAAGCTGGCGTGTGCGTGTGTGCGTGTGTGTGCACGCGTGTGCACACACGTGCACGCACGTGCACTGGAGGGTGGTGATGTCAAGAAACAGACAGCTGGGGAGAGATTAACAATTGCCTTCTCAGAGGAACTCAGAAATGGCCTCCTTCTGCTCCCATCCCATGGCCTGGATCTCTCCACTCCTCCATCACCGGGACCTCATCTTGCCACTGCAATGAAGTCACCAGAGCTGTCTCCTGACCCTGTCCTCACAGCTCTATTTCCCTCCCTGAAGTCCACCCTGTAGAGTGAACTGCTTAGACACCAGGAAACAGTCGTGTGATACTAAATAATATACTTAACCTCTCTGAGCTTCTGTTTTCTCACCCATAAATTAGAAATAAAAATACCTACCTTACAGGTGGTGACATGGCTATGTCTGTGATGTGTTTAGCCCAGCAAACTTCAACTCAAAGAACTAGTAGCTGTTGGGAAGGCATTGCAGGAGTCATGTTCAGGATCGCTTTTTGCCTACCCCAGGGCGTCGACACAGCAGAAAGGACTGCTCCCAGACCTGGGCCTACTCGGCCACAGGTGCGACCTCTCCAGAGAGCCACCTCCTCTTTCCCGCGGAACCTGCGTTTGCACGCCACATCCTGCAGAGGGCGCGTCTCCTCGGCTCGCGCAGGACTCCGTGCGCAGGCGCGGCTGCGCCCGGGAGGAGGCGCCCTGCCCGGGTGGCGAGAGTCGCTCGCCAGGCCTGTGCCCTGGCGGGGCGGAGAGGTGCCGGGAGGGAGCCTAACTGCTGTGCCAGAGCAGCGTTGGGGCTGGAAGGGGCACAGGAGAAGGAATCTGTTGTTGTTCCTGGCTCTCAGAGGTCCTAGCCCTCCACTCTGGCTGCACATTTGCTAGGAAAGAAGCCTGGGACCAGGGGGCCATCCGGGTCCCCCTGGAGGCAGCCGTGGGCAGGTGCGCAGGTGCGGTGGGGACCATGCCCACGTGCTGTTTGGGTAGGAATCCCGCCCACATCACCACACTCTCTCTCTCTCTCTCTGGTTCAGTGTGATTCGCTATGAGTGGTAATCATAGTCCTAAACCCCAGATGATGGCCAGAGGAGAGCAGGGACCTCGGATGAGTCATCTCTCCTAATGGAAATCAGGCCTGCTGGAGAGAATCTGCCCTTCGGCCTCCTCAGCTCACTGGTCCCCATCCCCGCACATCCTGCACGGGACACCCAGGGAGCTGCCGCGCTCCCCAGCTGGGGGCTCTGCTCAGAGGCACTGCCAGGCCGGGCTGTGCCCACAGGGAGCAGCTGCACTGGCCTCCTCCAGACAGTCACTGGCCACCGTCAGGGCTCAGTGCACGGCTGGAATCCCAGCCTCCTGTTTCCTCTAGCTAGTACCTAACCATCGCCTGTTTCTCCATGAGAAACCATCCAAAGCCCTCTCCTATGTCTTTGTAACTCAAGACCAGCAATGTTCAATGGAAATAGAATGTGAACCACAAATGTATTTTTAAATATTTTAATAGCCACATTACAGAAGTAAAAAGAAATAGGTAAAAAAGTGCATTAACTCAATATTAGCTCAATCATATTATTGTTTCAACATGTAACCAGTATAAAATTACTAAAGAGATTTTTACCTTCTTTTTTGGGGAGTACTAAGTCTTAACTGGGACGAGCCACATTTCAAATGCTCAGTGGCCCTGTGTGCCTAGTGGCTCTGGTATTGGACAGTCACTCACACTTCTTATCTCCTGGTACCTGGTGCTTAGTAGGTGTCTACAGATGGTCTGCCTTACAGGCCGTCGGGGCTCCCAGGCACCTAGAGCCCTCCCTTGACTCTTCCAACGAGGGCTGTTCTGGGCACCGGTGCCACGAGCACTGGCGCATAGCCGGATGGGCTATCAGTTCCTCCCCCAGGGCTCCCAGCTCGCAGGAAGCTGCCAGCGGTGCAGTCCCTGCAGAGGGTACGTTGGGTGCCCTCTTCACATCCGGAGTGCCTCACGCTGGCCCACACCCCAGTGATGCCAGGGATGCTCTTCTGTGCTGCATGGGGGCGGGGGTGCAGGGGGCCTTCATGCAGCTTGAAAGGAAAGTTCATGTTTAGATAGAGGAAGGCAGGTAAGGAAGGTGGTCCAGGAAGGCAGCAGTCTGGGCAAAGTCTGGAGGTGGGATGTGGGGGGAAGAGGTGACAGGGAGCCAGAGGAGTTCAGGGGAGAGAAGGGAGGAGGGTGTAGACACTAAGTACCAGGTCTGGAAGAGGTGAAGCCATGGAAGTCTCTGAGCCAGGGAAGGAGTGCAGAGGAGTCAGGATTGGTGGCACACTGGCCAGAGACCTGTGCAGAAAGGAGTGGGAGTGGAGAAGTGCGTGAGGAAGTAACTACTCTGGGGTGGTTAGAAGCCTAGGCAGGAACACAGAGCCCTTGGGACTTTCTGTGGTTGGCCCCAGGGAGCTTGGCCTGGGGCGGGGCCCCGTGCCAGAAGTCTGCACAGAGACGTGAGCCCAGGGCCTCGAGGGGGCAGCCCAGGAGTCCCGGGGCTCCCTCTGCGTCTCTCCGGGGAGGGGAGCTGGGCAGCTCCCACGGAGGATTCGCAGGATCAGTGGTCTCTGAGATGCGACTGTGAGCTAGGAGTGGGTTTGCTTCTCACTCCCACACGCCTTTACTCCCCCTCCGCGCTCTGACGCAAGGCTCTGGGGCTCCTGCAAAGCCAACACACCATGCCCGGGCCACTGAGAACACAGGCAGGGCTTTTGTGAGGATTAAACAGGGCCGTCCCCTCTGGGCACATGAGCCCCCCGGCAGATGGTGCCTTTGTGCCAAGCAAAACGTGCCCAGCACAGGATGGACGTGAGTCCCCACCTCCCCCTCGGCCGAGACCCAGAGCATAGCTGCGCGGCGGTCACGTACTCCTGCGCAGTTCCCAGCGTTGAGGGAAGCTGGACGTGGGAGACAAGTCAAACCCGAAAACCACAAGCCGCTGGGGATGAGACCTTCACAGGAGACCCTACCCTTCCTCTTCCTCCTCCTCGCCTGGACCAGGGCACCAGAGCGGTCAGGGGACTGGGTGAGGGGAGACATGCAGGGGTCAACTTGCTGGGCCCAGGGAGTCCCAGCAGCAGGGTCGCAGGCCCAGGTACAAAGCCAGCATACATCTCGTCTCCTCTGGGGCCCAGTGGGCACAGCTCTAGGACGGAGGCAGGACAGGGACTGCCTGCCCTGTCCTGTTTTAAAAAAAAAAAAAAAAAAATGGAGGCCTTCAGCCATGGAAGGGTCTGCTGGAAAAACAAACAAATAAAAAATGGAGACCAAAAGAAGCTAAGTGACCTGCTCAAGCTGACACAGTTAGTGACAGTGGAAAATGGGAAGCCAAGTCACAGGGCGGTGAAAAGCACCAGGCAGACCAAGAGAGAGTCCTGACCCTGACCTTGGCCATTCGTTTAAGCTTTCTGAGTATCAGTCTGCTCCTCTGTAAAATGGGGATAATAGTGCTATTCCCAGGACTACAGACAGCAGTGTATGTAAAGCACTTAAGGACAAGAATAGAAACTGGGACTAAAACCCCAATTTCTTGCTCAGGGACAGAAATGGACATGTCGTTGGGAAGTCTGGGATGTTAGAAAGTTGTCACAGTATCAACCTGTAGGCCTAGGGAAGAGGCCCAGAGAGACGCAGAGCTGTGGCACCAGGCCCCTTGAGGACCAGGGCGAGTCCCTCTCCATGAACTGCTCTGTGCCAAAGGCCACATCCCCTGCACAGGAGCCCCATCCAAGAACTGTGTGGGCACCTGGGCCACCATCGGGGGCAATTCCCCAGGGAGCCACTGAAACCGCAAGAGGTTCAGGTGTTCAGCTCCCCCTGTGCCAGGCCTGCTCTTCGGTCCCCAAGGGCCCCCAAGAGCAGTCCCCACTCGAATCCCTGCTCCCCGGGCACACTAGCTCCTCTGGCTGTGCTAACAGATCACGACAAACATGGTGGCTTAAAACCACTCACATTTGTTCCCTGACAGTTCTGGAGGCCCAAAGTCTGAACTCAGTTTCACAGGGCTTAGGCCGAGGAGTGAGCAGGGCCGGCTCCTGCGGGGGCCCTTGGAGAGGTCTGTCTCCTCACCTGCTCTAGTTCCCGCGTTGCTGGCCAGGGCCCCTTTCCCGCGTCACTCCAACTTCTCTTCTATTGTCGTATCTCCTACTTGCTCCTTCGGCCCTCTCAGCTTCCTCTTGGAAGGACCCTGGGGATTACACTCAAGGCCACCCAAATATCCAGGATCATTTCCCTGTCTAAAGACCCCTAACCTACTCACATCAGCAAAGTCCTGCTTGCCATTCGAGGGTTCTGGAAATTAGGATGTGGCTATCGGGACAGGGGAAATTCAGACTACCGACCACGGACCCAACCCTAGGAACGCAGCCGGTGCCTGCTGTGGCCCTCCTCTCTTCCTGCCAGGCATCCTCCTGCCGGCACCTCCCCAGCAAGGGCAGCCTGACTCGTCACAGGCCAGCAGGAGGGGTCCGGCCACGGAAGGCCTGCCTCTGGAGCCAGTGACGCCACGTCCCGAGGGTGTGGCATATTCAGCCATCTGGAAGGCTTACGCAGGCTGAAAGCCTTTGGATCCAGTAATGCCTGTCCCCTCTTTTCTCTACCTCTCACTGTATGTCACCTTTCGAGGCGTGGCTGCTCCAAGAAGTCCTCCTCCGGGCAGACAGAACAGCTGCCTCCTCTCTGGCCTCCCCGCGTGCTGGGGGCTCCCCTGGTGCACACCCCACAGCGTGCTGCGTGTATCTGCTGTTGCACGCCTGCGCCTGCCCGCTCTGTGGTTAGATTTCTCTCATCTCTCCACCCCTGTGATGCCCAGCATGGGGTCCTTTCCCCTGGAGAGCGGAGGCCTTGTCTGCCTCAGTCAGTCAAATGAACGCTTGCAGCACTGGGCACGCAGAGCCCATCCGCAATTCTTGAGGGGGACGAGGGGACTGCGGGTCAGCGGCGTGCCCTGGCTGCTCCGTCTGCGTCAGTGCGAGCTGGGGTGCCCGGGGGCCCCTCTGTGCTTCCATCAGCCCAAGTCTGGCAGCTGCCGCTCGTGCAGCTCCCCTGCTGCCTCCCTGGCTTGAAGCAGCTCCACAACCAGCCCCAGCTGCCGCCTTCCTGGTCCCGGGTACCCTCCGACAGCCTCCTGTCGTCCATGCCTCTCAGAGTGGTCCACGGTCTCCGAGTTTCCTGCTCTCTCATTCTTCCCACAACTCACTCTCGTTTAGGCCACAGAAATGCCCTCCCAACGCCACCAGCAACCGCTGTGCTGCGCAGTGCAAAGCACACATCAGACCCCACTGCGGCAGACTCTCTGCTGCTGCCTGGCCTGGCACCTGTGGTCACCAGCGTCCCAGGTCTTCTTATGAGGGCATTCTTTGGCCTAAACCAAGACTGGAATGCCAGGGGGATTGACACCCCAGCAGTGACCCTTGAGGGGGATGGGAGCGGGTGGGCCCGAGTCCCCCCGTCTCACTTCCCTGCCCCTCACAAGCTGCCTGGGACCATCTCCCAGACAAACAACTCCACCCAAATCCTTGCCCAAAGGCCCATTTGGGGGGAAAACCAAACTAAGGCAATATCAGATCGCATTCCCCTCCCCGTTGTCTGCAAGGGAAGACCCTGCCCCTTCATTCGGTATTCAGGGCCCCCCACGACCCTGGCTCCTGTCTACCTCTGTGACACCACCTCTCACCTTTTCACCCTCAAACTTTGTACCCTGGCAAAGCAGTTGCTCATCATCACCCACCCGCCCTCTCCCCCCGCCAGGAATGCCATCCCCGTCCTCTGCACCTCTGCTCCATGACCCAGCCAGGTGTTGTGCCCAGGAAGCCTTCCTTCTGAGTGTCCAGGTCAGTCCTTGGGCCCCTGCCCTGCCCTAGGGTGGGCATTGCTGTGTAGTCAGTTACAAGGAAGCTCTAACCAGGACGGAGTGAGGGGCTGGCCCGAAGTCAAGCCCTGTGGGCTACAACGTGCTGCTCTGTGGCCAGCCCTGTGAGCAGCCCCAGCCCCGCAGGCAGGTGGAAGCCCCTTCCCCTTGCCCAGTGGTGTGCTGAAGTCAGCTTGCACTGGCTCAAAAGAACCAAACTTGTACATTTCTTTCCGTTCGGCATTCAGTGCCATCCTGTGGATGGTCTGAAACCGGCCATGGTGAGAGTGTTTACACCACGGAAATTGGCAAATGCTACAAATCAGTGGTTTCATTTTCTCCAAAGAGCTGCCATGGCCTTCCTTCATCCCCCACCCCCACAACCTGTGGCTGCCAGGTGTAATGAAATCCCTAGTATATCTGTGGGTTCACAGCATGGGTCCCACTCTGAATTTCCCCTGAGACACAGGATGAAATCGACTTGGGGGAGGGGTGTGGACTGGGCAGCAGGGTGCCGATGTGGATGTGGACAAGAGCCAGGGGCTGGAGTGCAGCGGTGTGGGTGGAAGCCGGGGCAGGGACAAGCTCGTGGGACTGGAGGACAAGGCTCAGAGTATGCATGTGGGTATAGAAAAGAGAGACTCCAAGAGAAACAGAGAGAGACAGCAAGGAAGAGACGAGGACAGAAGAGAGCGATGTGGAGAGACGAAGCAGACACAGGCAAAACAAGCACAGAGAGAGAGGGAGGGAGGCAGAGGCAGAAACAGAGGGAAAGACAGCTTGGAACTGGGAAGAGAAGAGAACTGGGAGGGAGCCAAGGGCAGAAGTGGGAGTGCAGTGACAAAAGCGCAAACTGGAGAGGGAGGAGAAGGACAACGGCAGCAGGAGAGGACCAGGCAGGGAGACAGCCCAGGCCTAGCTGCTGCTACAGTGCGGGGCTCATGGTGGATGGGGCAGCTTGCAAGAGAGGCTGGGAGTCCCCACCACCCCAACAAGGTCGCCCGTGCCCCACCAGCCATCATGTGACGACCTCCTTAGGTGTCAGTCAGCTACTTGAAGATGTGAATGTTTGATTGCTTCTTCAATTTAGGCATTACATCCCTCAGTAATTCAACAATACATTGCCCAATTACTCACATGATGAGCAATTTTAGATTAGGTAAAAAATATTTAGGCAATTAAATTGCTAAATGATTTGATTGTTTCTGAAAGAAATTCCCTCCTAATGCTGCCTTGAGTTTTTATTCTCCCTTCTTAAAGCAACCTGTGAAAGGGATGTGCAGATCTAGCCGTCTGCTTGGTGATTCTGTCTGGCTGACTCCAGCACACCCTCTAGGTTAGGGGCCCGGATCCAGCCCTCCTCCGGCTCCGTGGTGGCTGAAGCCAGCTTACATGGACTCAGGAAACAATCAAATTTTCACATCTTTTCCTAATTCTGCATTCAGCGACTTCATGTTAGTAGCCTGAAATTGGCCAGGATGGGAGTGTTTACACCACAGAAATTGGCAACTGCAATAAACCAAGGGTTTTTTTTCTTCAGAGAGCCACCACTGCCTTTACTCACCTCCCACACCCACATCCGTCTATGGTGCCCAGAGGTGATAAAACCCTGAGAGAGTTTGTGGGTTTATACCATTTGCCCAATTGCAGCTGTGAGCCTCCCTCAATTTGTCTTGGGGGACTGGGGGAGTCGACTGGCAGCATAGTGCAAGATGGATGTGGCCTCTGTCCCAGGGATCCTTGTGCCTCCCTGCCAGGGGAGTGTGGTCTGGGGAAAAGAGCACCTGCCTGAACATCAGGAGAGCCCAGGTGTCCCTGAGCATCAGCAGGGAAAGTGACTGGCTCCTGGTCACCAGCAACGTGGATGGGCTGGGCCTAGGCACATCTCCTGGGCTCCGGTGTGGTGGCCTTTCTGTTGTTCTAAGCTGCCCCACTCACAGTTCTCCAAAATTTGTTATGCTACTTCTAAATATAGAAAAGTTTTGTTGCTGTGAATTTACAATTCTCCAGGCAGCTGAGTCCTGGTCCCTGGTGGGCCTTTGTGCTGCCCGCCTTGAAGGACTTGGACAGACAAACACGGGAGGGGGGCCGACCTAAGCGGGAGAAGACTGGGACAGGCTGCAGAGAAACACTGGAGGAGGATTTCAAGTCTCACTGTGGGTGCCAGACCGTCTTCTGGATTTCCCCACCCAAATCGTCAGTAAACTTGACCTTGCTCCCTGATGTCTTTGAATGGGTGAAATTTGGAGGAGAGTGGATGGTGGCAGTTTGAGAAAAAGGATGAGGACCAGCTCCACTGGTCACACGTAGAGAACACCACAAACTGAGGAGGACGGCCCGCCGGGGCAGTCACAGACCTCCACAGGAGGAGGAGGAGGCCCTATCTTGCCGCTCTGTCCTCCTGGGAGGCGGCCTGTTTGGGAAAACCACACCCGAGTCCATCTGTAGCAAGTGCCCCAATTTCCCCCTGTGAGGAAGATGAGGGATGTCCCAGCCCATGAGGGGGGGAAACTGAGGTCAAGTAAATCACAGGGACAGATGTGACCCCTACCCCATGGAGGGCATGTGTGCAGTGCTGAGCGTTGGTTCCTTGCGTCCCAGCTGTGCCAGCTGTTGATCTACAGAGCCCCAGCACCCTCAAGCTTAGAGTGAGTCACCAGCCAATGCCATGCACGTGGAGAGGCCTGGAGGATTCTCCTCTGCATGCCCTTGTTCTCTGTCCCAGCCTGGGGGTGTGGCCAGGTCTTAACTGCAGAAAGAAGCCCCAGCAGCCACTGTTCCATGCAGAGCCGGCCACAGAGACCCAACTCTTAGGCGAGGACCCCAGGCCAGGCAGTGGACAACTGGGCACCTCTCTCTCTTCCTCTCTGTCTCTCTCTGCCTCCCCCCTCACCCATAGTCTACACCTTCACTGCCTACCAGCTAACTAGCCCACAGCAAACAGCTAAATATAGTGCCTTATTCTTTGACTCCTAGAAATCGGCCACAAACTGTCCATCAACGTTAATTTCTCAGCTCAGCTATTCCAGTCACGGAGAAACTGCTGCTCTTGGGACTTCACTGCGCTGCTCTCAAGCCCATCTTTGGGGGGACTCTGCATGTGAGCAAACAGAGATTTGAGAGGGCAGCTTTAGCGTGTGAAACAGTCAAAGACTATGAAATTGGAGAGACCAGGATTCAAATCTTCACTGCTTCCTAGCTGTGTGACCTCAGGCAAATTATTTAACCTCTCTGGGCCTCTTTGTCTTCATCTGCACAATAGGGCTAATAGTGCCTGGCTCACAGGACTGCTAGTGTGGTTAACCAGGACCATGGATGTAAAGCTCTAGCCAAGGCTGGGCACAGAAGAGGGCTGGATAACTGTTCCTTCCCCTCCCTATGGAAAGTCATTGCTTGCCTGTCCCGCAGTAGAACAGAAACTAGAACTATAATGCCTGCCCAGAAGGTGGTTTTATGGAGATGTACAAAATCAGTGGTTACAGACACAGTATCTGTCCCTATGCCCTGACCTTCCTCTTCGACACTGTGTGCTGTCAAATGTGCCTCCCAGGTAGCCAGTGCATTCGGGTGCACACACACACGGGCGCCTGCACATGTGTGAGTGCAGGCACACAGCCCCGCAGGCACACTGAGGCGCGAGGAATCTGGGAGTGGGCAGGGAACAAGCACCCTGCCCCGCCTGGCCCCGCCCCCCACCCGCCCCCCCCAGCCGTCCCCCAGCCGTCCCCCAGCCAGGCCTGGCCCGGCGTGTGCAGGGGCTCTGGCGCCCTCTGCTGGCCCAGTGCTGCCTGCGCCCACACCCGGCCGCGCCCGCGCCGTGCAGAGGCCCAGGGAAGCCGGGAGAAGGGCGGGAAGAGGGAAAACCTGAACCGAGGCCAGGAAGGGAGGTGGGGGAGGGGGGGAGAGGAGAACCGGGGCCCATTCTGCCCAGAAGCCACCAGGATGAAGGATCCAGCTGTGTGGTCACGCGCCGGCCACAGAAGCTGCTCACAGGAGAGTCACTCCCCAGGTGCTCGGGGCAGCGCGAAGGCTCAGGCTTGATACCTGTGAGTCCCATGACAGGGCTACCTGCCGGGCCAGGAGAATTTGCTGCCTGCTCTGGGAAGGGCCAGGCCCAGGCCTTTGGTCCTGCAGGCAGGAGAGCTTGATGGCGGAGAAGGTGAGTGCCCGCGCTGCCCCTCGCCGGCCGCGTGGCCCTGGGTCCTGCCTCTCCGTGCCCTGCACCTGCAGAACGGGACCGCACGGTTCTGAGGGCGCCGGGAAATCCACGTGGAGCGCGGCCGGCCCGCCGCACAGTGCGCACGGTGAGTGCACAGCAACGCCAGCTCCTGCGAGCAGCCAGGGGGCCACTCTCCTGGGCTTTTCAGACGTGGGGCCACTGAGGGTCGCTTCTCTCTCACAGCAGAGCCTCCAAGGTACCTCACCCAGAAGCTGTCAGGGTCATATTTTCTGTCTGGGAAAAACCGGCCTGCAGGGAGAAGAAAGAATGAGGCAGACCTGCGGCAGGAAGCAACGCCCACGCGACTGTCCCTCCTGCGCGGGCTGTCACTGCTTCTCTGGCTGCTCCCCTTCCCCCCACGCCCTCAGTGACTCTCTCATGGAGGGACTGCGCGTCCTCTGAAGCCCGAGAGGAAGGCCCCTTGGGTGGGCACCGTGTGTCGGCTGAGCCCGGCCACCACACACGCCTCTCTCCCCACCTGCCAGCTGCCTGCTGTTTCCCTCTTCCCCTACCCAGGCAGCTCAGAGGTATGTTCCACCGTCCACAGCCGAAGCTGACGTCACCTGGGGGGGTGACATGCTTGTCTCTCCTTATAAGAAGTTTCCTTATGGCTTCAGGGGGCAAAAACGCCCCACTCCATCTCCCATGAAGAGGGGAGCAGGTAGCCCCTACCACGAACCCTGCACACCCACATGGCAAATGACCCCTCCCGACGCCCTGCCCCTCTTCCAGTGACCGTGGGAGCTAGTGGCTGATGACAGAAGAGGGGAGATGGTACCAGCTGCGGACCACCCACTGACAACCTTCTGAGTGCAGGTGGCAGGCCCCCCAGTGTCTTTCTGTTCAGCTTTGAGTGTTCGCTGCAATTCCAGAGCGGGAGGAAAAGTCCCACACAACATCCTGTTGTGCTGGTGCAGAACTCTCCTCCCTCCCAGATCCTAGCTGAACTGATCAAAACACTATAATGTTGGCCTGGAAGCCAGGGAAGGCACGTTCCCATTCCAGGAATGCTGGGATCTCTGTAAAATTGCAAGACCCAGATTAAAAGGAGACCCCGAGAAACCCATGTTCCTCCTTCCCTGATAGTGTGGGGACAGGTCTTATCATGGCTACACCGAATACCCAGAGGAACTGCCTGGAAACCTGACCCTGGGCACACAGAGCTGGCCCTTGCTGCAGGGCAAGGCTCCCGCTGGGCCTGGCCCCAGCCAGCTCCCACCCCTTCTCCAGCTGCATCCCTGGGCTGGGGATGGCCCTTGGGAGACTCTACCCAGAGTGGGGAGAGAAGGACAGGACACACACATACATGCCCATGGCCAGCTAGATCTGCAGGTCAATGCTGGTAACGAGTTGGGGTTATATATGTCACAGGTGGCTTGTGTTCACAGCCAACTGGTAACGTGAAATTGCCTTTTCAGTCTTAAAATGCGACAGGACAATCGGAAAAACATCCAGGTGCATGGTGAGCTAAAGAGAATCCACTTCCTTCCCCTTGTTTGAAGGAGAATAAAAAAATTTTATAAAACACATCTTTTAAGCCAGATGTGGTGGTACATGCCAGTAGTCCCAGCTACTCGGAAGGCTGAGGTGGGAGGATTGCTAAGCTGAGCCCAGGAGTTCAAGGCCAGCCCGGGCAAGATAGTGAGACCCCACTTCTATAAATTAAAACAAATTTTAAAAAATTCTTTTAAAGTTTAAAACACTAATTTTTAAAGCAGAAGTACACAGAAAAGCAAACACACCTCTGCGCACATGAACACGTGTGCACACACATATACTCGGAGACACGCAGAGCCTTTGAAAACATTCTGCATCGTGAAAGGAAGAGAGGGTGTCCCTCAAAGGGCAGAGAAAAAGAATTCCTTTGAGAAAGATGTATCACAGAAGCATAAATAACTTTCGGACCACATCTGCTGTGTACGCAATTCATTTAATGAAAACATGAACTCTAAGAAATGAGATTTGCAAACACGATAGGAAGAGTGAGCTGAGAAGCTGCTGGCTGGGACGCAGGTGGGAACAGACAGCAAACCACGGCGGAGACAGGCAGGCTGGAAAGAAACTCAAAATGCAGCAGAAGTTTCAATCGCACTCAGCAGTGCCACAGGAACAGAACTGGAACTCTGGAAGGTGGAATCTGAGAGTGTGGAGGGCAAATATGAGAAGATCTCTGAGAATGCAGAGGAAAAGCCCAAGAGGATAAAAAACAGAGAACATGCTAGGACTCCAGGCCTAAAGACACTGAGCACATGAAACAGCAAGGATCACAGGGCAAGGAAGATGACCATATTCTCGAGCTGACAAAAAGCCTGAGCCCATGGGTATAAAAGGCTCCTCTTTGTCTGAGTCAAATCATAAAAAGAAATGGACACCTAGAAATACCACGCAGAATTTTTTCAGTCTAAGGTTAAAGAAAAAATTCTATAGGCACCCGTGCAGAGGGAAACATGGGGGAAATATCTACAACAGTTCTTAAAGCATGTCATTGGAAGAGAGGTTCCATGGAATTTGGTAAGTATTTATGCTGGGGAAAAAATCTTCTGTCATAATATAAACTTGGGAAATGCTGAATTAAACAAAACAAGACAAAATCCTACACTGAGGCTTTTGCAGGGCTTTTAAAGTGTTTGTGCCTGTTGTTAAACAGGCAACATTAGCAAGCACAGTTTTCCAAACTTACTTGACTATGAAGCCCTTTTCCATAGAATATGTGGTAAGACCGGTGCTCAAGGGAACAAACTTTGGGAACCACTCTTCCATCGAATGTTTAGAGATCACAGTTGTGACCTAAAATTTTAACAATCTGCCAGGTGCATTAATGCATGAAGAGAAACATTTTCCCACATGCCATAACTTAGCATACGTGCCATGTCTGGCTCTTCTTTTCATGGGGGAAAAATACTCAAAGATGTACTCTTAGCAAGCAAGCAAGAATCAAAATAAGTAAAATAATAGTAAATGAAAAATCAAGTCCTGGGCTGCAGTTCTCAACCTTGACCCAAATAAACAATAAATTAAAAAAAGAAGTCAATTCAAGGAAATTGTATGAAAGACCTGGAAGTGTGTATTAAAAGCCTATTAGAGACTTGACTGCACGCACCAGTCAGGGGCCGTCAGGAGGCACCAGAGCCGCGTCCCCCGCCGGCCCTGCCTCCGCCTGCCCCTGTGAACTGCACTCAGCACCCAGCTCCCTGTCTCCAAGCTTCCGCCGGGCTCTGACAGCGGAGGGCATGGGCAGGAGCCTGGGGGGTGGGAGGACAGGGGTTGGTGTTTCCTTCCTGCTCTGTCCGCTTTAGTGCCCTCTCTCTGGCAGCAGCTCTGTCCCCCAAAGCCTCAGCTCTTCCTGGACCTATTGTCCCAGGGCTGCAGTCGCACTGGTTCCTCCCCTCCTCCCGAAGCCCTGGGGATAGTGATGCTCCCCGGAATTGCTAGTCTCCTCCCCGCTTGCTGCCTGCACCTCACCCACACTTCTGTAAGCAGCCTCTCCCGTTAAACCACCTTGGGTGAGGACTTCCTGCCAGGACCGACTTGAGCCCGTTTCCATTCTCTTTGTAGAGCCAGAACAACCCAACATTAAAACCTGACAAATACCACAAAGACAAAATGAATGAATGAGTCACATACCAGTCTCATTTACATAGATGTAAAGTCCTAATAAAAATGTAATCAGATTAAGTCCAACCTATGTCCAACAATGTATTGAAAGAATACTCCACTAGCATACATTCCTGGAATGTGTATCAGAACTGTAATAAACTGATTTGCCACAGCAATAGGTCAAAAAAGATATTTTTACACGCTGAATAAGCGTTTGGTAAATCTCAACATCTGTTACTGATTTTTTTAATTTAAAATTTTAATTTTATTTATTTTTTTTAGAGACACTGGTATCATTCTGTTGCTTAGGCTGGAGTGAATGGTGTAATCATAGCTCACTGCAACCTTGAATTTCTGGGCTCAAGTGATCCTCCTTCAGCCTCCCAAGTAGCTGGGACTACGGGTGCACACCACCACATCTAATTTTTATTTTTTTAGAGATGGGGTCTTGCTATGTTGCCCTTGTTCTAAAGATCATAGCTAATACAATTGGATAGAAAATACAATCTAAGAAGAGGGAAACAAATTATATTTATTTACAAATATGATTGTCTTCCCAGAAAAAATCTAAGAAATACAAAATTATCAAAATAGAAGAGTTTAAGGCCAGGTGCGGTGGCTCATACCTATAATCCTACCACTCTGGAAAGCCAAGGCAGGAGGATTGCTTAAGGCCAGACATTTGAGACCAGCCTGAGCAAGAGTGAGACCTTGTCTCTTAAAAAAAAAAAAAATAAAGAAAGAAAAATCAGCTGGGCGTGGTGGTGCACACCTGTAGTCCCGGCTCCTCAGGAGGCTGAGGCAGTGGGAGTGGGAGAATTACTGAAGCTGCGGAGTCTGAGGTTGCAGTGACCTAGAATGACACCACTGCGCTCTAGTCCGGGGTACACAGCAAGACCCTCTGGTAAAACAAAACAAAACAAAAAAACAAAAACAAAGAAGAGTTTAGTAAAGTGGCCAGTTATAAAATAACCACACAAAAGTTAACGACGGCTTTTCAATTTCCTAATAACCTGTTAGAAAACTATGAGGCCAAAAAAAAAGAGGCTATATTAGTTATCTTAACAAATTACCCCAAAACTTAGCGGTTTAAAACAATAATATTTATTATCTGACAGTTTCTGTGGGTCAGGAATGCTGGTATGGTTTGGCCCGTCCTCTGACTCAGAGTCTCTCAGAGGCGAAAACTAAGGTGTGAGCCAAAGCTGCGGTGTCATCTGCAGGCTCAGCTGGGGAAGGATCTGCCTCTCAGCTCACTCACACGGCTGCTGGCAGGATTCTGCTGCCCGCCAGTCGTCTGGCCTAGCACCTAAGCTCCATGCTAGCTGTGGGCCAGTGGCCACCCCCGCTCCTCAGTTCCTTGTCACACGGGCTTCCCCTAAGGCAGCTCACAACACCACAGCTGGTTTCATCAGAGCCACAAGCAAGAAGGCCAGGGAGAAAATAACAGCAAGACAGAAATTACAGTGTTTTATGACCTAATCTCAGAAGTAACAACCCATCATCATCCTTTGCCATGTTCTATTCCTTAGAATCCAGTCACCAGGGCCAGCCTACACCCAAAGGGAAGGGGTTGATTACCAGAAGGCACGGGTCATTGGGAGCCGTGCCAGAAGCTGCCTGCCTCAGATGCCCATTGCTGTATGTCACGAAAATAAGCGCCAAACATGCATGTCCACCTACAAGATAAAACTTCACTGAAGAACGACAATTAAAAAGACCTCCCCTCCCTCCTTCCCCCACTTCCTCCCTCCTTTCCCTCCTGCCCTCCTTCTCTCCCCCTCCCTCCCCCCCCCCCTCCCTCCCTCTCTCTCTCTCTCTCTCTCTCTCTCTCTCTCTCTCTCTCTCTCTCTCTGTCTCTCTCGCTTTCTTTCTTTCTTGTACTATGCAAAGGGCTGCCATTCTGGTTTTTTTTTTTTCAGGTTTAATCCTTATTTTCATAAATGTTTTTAAGCAAAAATAAGACCTTAATAACAGAAAGATATGCCATGTTCCTGGATAGGGACACTCAATGTTGCAAAGAAGTTGATTATCACTAAATCAATCTACACATTTAATACAATTACAATTCTCAAAGAGATTTTTATTTGCTTATTTAACCTGGCAGGAAAAAAAGTCTAGAGTTCATCTTAAAGAATATGTAAATAACAACAGCAAAAGAACTTAAAAGATGACTGTATTCTCAGTCATTAACCCTTATTAAAAAGTCACAATTATTAAAATAGGGCAATAAATACCAGTGTAAGAATGATGTGACAGACCAATGGAACAGAGTGCAAGCCCAGTCAAACACACGAAAATATTCAGTAAATGATAAAATGGCCTTTTGGTTCATTGGGAAATGATGAATGCACTTATGATTCATGTTGGGATAGTTGCTTAGTTTTCTTTAAAGTTACATTCTTACCTCTCACCACACATGAAAATAAAATAAAGAGTTCAATATAAAAAAAGTGAAATGAAATCATAAAATCATACAAGAATATTTAATTAAAAATGTATATATTCTTGGTGAAGGCCAAGGTTATACAACAATAAAGTCTGAGTTTAATAATTTGACAGCTTAAAAATGAAGCACTTTGGCACATCAAGAAAGCATTGAAAATACTGATGCAAATGACAAATCAGTTGCAAAATACAGTGACAAAAAGTGATATATGAAAATGTGCTGACTATACTACATCTTATAGACCTATACTGAAAAGAGGGGCATTATAATAGAAAATAGCCAAAGGATATGAATGGAAAATTCACCATTCATTCATTTACTCAACCAACGTCTATTGGGCACTTCTTATGTGCCAGACAGAATTCCAGGTACTTGGGACACAGCACAGTGAACACCAGGAAGCAGACACTTCAACAAAGCCTTGAACGAGTGCAGGAGTGGGCCGTTCAGAGCAGGAGAAACAGCGTGGTGTGCCCTGGTGCTGGGGGAGGCCTTGGTGCTGGGGGAGGCCCTGGTGCTGGAGGAGGCCCTGGTGCTGGAGGAGGCCCTGGTGCTGGGGGAGGCCCTGGTGCTGGAGGAGGCCCTGGTGCTGGTGGAGGCCCTGGTGCTGGGGGAGGCCCTGGT